>JAQGBS010004357.1:0-10397 GCA_034698545.1 Acrobeloides obliquus
TTTTCCTCTAAAAACTCGCATGTTTAAGTGCCATTAACCAAACATTCGTTTCCGAAATAAACAAGGAAGTGAATTTTTCGCTATTTTCCTTTTCCCGTTAAGCATATGTCACATACTCCTTCTTTTCTTGCCTAAATAGGAAAATGCCCGGAAGGGGTAATCGTATAACAGGAATGAGGAGCAAGGGCGAGCTGAAAAAGTGCCGAAAAACGGAATGAATGTGGTTCACTTCCTTGAGATAGAATAAACCTCAGCAAACAGGGACGAACTTCCTCTTCCGCTTTAGAGTTCACAGCTCAGTTTATAGACCCACACACGCATGAGTTCTATGCAGTAACAACAAACAGGAAAGAAAGAAAGAAACAAATTCTTAAAGGTCAAAGTGATATGTTAGCTTATGTCATGTCAAAAGTGGGGGTTGAGTAAGAAAAAATAAGGCGGAAGTGACGAAAAAATGCATAGGATTAGTAAAAATTTTAAAAACTTTTGAGGGATCTATTTTATTTCGGATAAATTTAATGAGCTTAATGAATTTTGAACTCATAAAAAATTGATAATTTATTCTGTTAATGATGATCTGCTCGAGTATAAGCTCTGTTAGAGTATAAGCTTTAGGCTTAGGCTTACAAGAAATAGTCACAAAGTGTGTTCTCGAAATTTTGAATAATTTCAACGTCGATAGATGTAGAAAAAAATATATGAAACACATATTTCTTCGTTTTCACACAAAAATTTAAGAACAAATTTTATTTATAAAAAAATGAATGAAAATTGTTATTGATAGGCCAAAAGTGTGATTTCATCTCAAATGTTTTTGTAGTGTAGTAGCTAGTGTTGCGTACTTCAATAATATCGATACTGGGTTCGAATCCCGTCTAGGGATATCTTTTTGCATTTAATTTTTTCAACTTTGAATCCAAAAATTACCGCTTTCTTAAAGTTTTGTGTGAAAACAAAGAAATATGTTTCTTTATATTTTTTTCTGCATCTATTGATGTTGAATTTATTTAAAATTTAGAGGACTTTGTGACTATTCCTTGTTAGACTTAGGGCTAGGCTTAGGCTTGAGCTTAGGCTTAGGCTTAGGCTTAGTCTTGGACTTAGGCTTAGGGCTAGGCCTGGGATTAGGCATAAGCTTAAGCTTAGGCTTAGAGCTAGGCCTAGGGTTGGGCTTGGGCTTAGGCATAAGCTTAAGCTCAGGCTTAGGGCTAGGCCTAGGCTTGGGCTTATGGCTAGACCTAGGCTTAGAGCTAAGCCTATGTTTGGGCTTAGGCTTGGGCTTAATTTAGGCTCCTTGCCGGTTTGAATTTCCGGGAAAAGCATTGTGATCGATAAAAAATTAGTTGTCAAAAGAATTAGATTTTTTTAGCCAAAATATAGATTTTTGACTAAAAATGTTGCTTTTAGACAAATTTCAATTTTTTTCAAACTTGCGATTGTTGTACTGAAAATATTTTTCACTCAAAAATTCACCTTTTCTCCAAATTTTCAAAACCCATAGTTACTAAAACTTATAAAAAACCACTTCCTCATTTTATTTTTTAGAGCTCAAACTTCAAACTCATTCATCCAAAAAGTTGTAATAATCGCGAAGAAAACATTTGATGTTAACGATCACGAATAATAAAACACTTAAAGGGCAAGTTCATTTGAAACATTAATCTTGTTGACGTCAAATTGGAGGTTAATTTTAAAAATACGAGGCGGAAGTCATGAAAATATCGGAAAAGAGCGGAAGTAACTTTTCAATATGTTTTTGTTTCAAGCTAACGAGTAAACAAGAAGACAAAATGTAAAAGATTAGGGGGTGAATTGAAGCATAATGAAGTTTTACTGAGAACATATAATTAACCAGACTTCCTCAAAAAGATTGTCATGTAATTTATCGAAGCATGAAAACACTTCCTTGACGCTGATTCAGGGAATGGATTCGGTGTATTGATTCGAAAAGTGAAAAAAGATTAGCGATGTTTTTCACCTATATATGGAGCATAGAATTAACACGTGGTGAACAGCTGAAAATAATTGCAGTAAAAATCAAAAAAATGAAAAAATATTTATTTTTTAATTAAAAAATATAGGCATTAGTGTACTTTAGATACCCCACTTAGAAAATGGACTTCTATCGAGAAAATGAAGTATGTTATTTTATTATTGTACACCCTTTTTGTATATTTATCGACTAGTTTATTTTTCTTTATACGCCATTATGTTAATTAGGGAACATTTCAAATCACTGTATATTCAGCAAAATTTGAACGCACATATCTCGATCAGGAAGCCCTATGGGCCAAAAATTTCAAAAAATTTATAATCAAGTCGGGTAGAGTCTGTTTTCAGCTAAAATTCTAAAAAAGTTCCCCCAACCCCTGTAAAGAACGATCCCATCTGTCTGGCAAGTTAAGCAACTTGGGCCCGCAGGTTCGATCCCGCTAGGAGCCAATTCTTTTTTGCAGTGTCCAAAAACGGATAAAAAGTTTTGCCTAGACGTAATTTTATGCGGGGAATCGATTGCGCGCTTTCCCTGATTCAGGGACGAGATGGATAATTAAAGCAAAAATGAACTATAATTCGAATTTTCACCAGAAAACCGGGGTTTTTCTATGCGAGGAATCGATTTCGCGTATTTTCAAGGTATGGAAAAATTTTAAAAAATTTAACCGGAAAACCAGCATTCTTTCATGCCATTGAAGTCTGTATTTTCCCTTCAATATACCCACCCCCAACCTTGAATCAGGGTCGGGTAAATTTTTCCATACCTTGAAAATGCGCGCAATCGATTCCTCGCATAGGAAAACCCCTAGACACTTGGTTTTCTGGTAAAAATTCGAATTATAGTTCATTTTCGCTTTAATTACCCATCTCGTCTTGAATCAGGATCAGGGAAGCGTTTTGGCTCCTAACGAGATTGAACCTGCAGGCCCAAGTTGCTTAAAACACCTTTTTTTTAAAACAGAGCTTTATGCCACAAAACGTGTCACAAAATTTTTTAAAGGTTATTAATTTTTTAAAGGTTATTGTACTTTTTCGTGCGATTTTCTCGTTTTTCTATCGATTTTTATCAAAAGTAATCTTTAAGAAAGTTGTAGAAGAAATCAAACTCTACAACTTTGGTAAAAGTGATTTTGAAAGAATTTTTCTAGAAATCGATAAAATTCATTATCAAAATAAGTATCCTTACAAACTTTTTGTGACACCCACAGCTCCGTTTTCTCTAAAAGTTTGTTTTAACTTGCCAGACGGATGGAATCGCTCTTTCTTTACAGGAGTTGGGGAACTGTTTTAGGACTGTGACTGAAAACAGACTCTATGAAAAATCTTTTAAGCTCGGTTTCGTCAAAATCGGAGGAGACAAGGTGAGAGCATTACTTATTAGGCTCTTTGCTGGTTTGAATTTCCGGGGCAAGCATCGTGATCAATTTTTGTCAAAAAAATTAGTTTGACAAAAGGGTTTGATTTTTAGCCAAAATATAGATTTTTGATTCAAAATGTTGCTTTTCGACAAAATTCAATTTGTCTTCAAATTTGTGATTGTTGTACTGAAAATATTTTTCGAGAGCTTTACCACTTTGCTATGCTGTATCAAACTTTTTTGCTCTGCCGCTGAAACAGACTATATGTGGATCACACATGCACAAGGTCTTACGTCAAAATTTTCAATACTACATATCATACATGGGCAAAGGTTAGTGTCGACCAAAAAAAACGTCGACAGGCGAAAAATTTCTGTGATTTTAGAAAAAAACGAATTCGCTTTCGATTGACCAATACTACATATTTTTCAATTTTTTGTCGGATACTACTATATGTCTTTCGTAAACAGAAGCTTGTGCATGTGTGATGTAGATAACAAAGAAGACTAAAATTTCTAATATAGTAACGTGATAAAACGTGAGTTGATTGATTATAGAAAACGAAGTTTGGTTCGTTTTTTACAAAAAATAAAAATAATTGTAAAAAATGCATAATTCTTATTTTCAAATTGAAAAAATCTTGTAATAGCCCCTCAAATCTAAACATAAACAAAAATATCTGATAAGCTGTTGATCTTGGTTATTGATCGAGTAAAACACCTCTGCATTCATGACTAATCTCAACTACTATCAGTAAGTTTACCCAAAAATAGTCTTAATCCGATCAAAAATATTTGAAGTTTTTCGATCATCCAGCACAAAATTTGTTGACATTTACAAAAATCTCGTCGAAATTTGACGTGTTTTTTTAGCCAACATTGATAAAAACAAGGGTAATCCTATAGTTAAAAATGTCTATAAAACCAGATGCTAGTTGAGAATTTTATAAGCCAAATTGAATTTTTGATTATTTATTGTGTTAAAATGAAGAAGTGTTTAATATTTGTGCCGATTTTTTTAGTGGTGAGCTTGGTTTCGGCAGATAGGGAATATAGAAATGGACGAGAGGTGCAGGAAGAAAAAAATATTAGTAACATTTTTCTACCACTCTTTTCATTTCATCGTTTGAATTTTGCACAGCGTTTTACACAGCTTTTTACACAGCGACATCCAAGGGACGTGGGGGTCAGTGATGTAGGGATCTTCCACCAAAATTTTTAGTGGTATCCTACTTCATCCAATGGACAGTCTATTCAACTGGGGCACTTCATCCAATGGAAACTTCGTTCAATTGACACTTCGTCCATGAAAATATTTGTGCAATGAGGACACGTCATCCAATGGACTCATCTATTGGACGAAGTGTCCTCATTGTACGAATGCGTCTTATTGAACAAAATGTCCAGTGGATGAAGTGTCCATTGGATGAAATGTCCCAGTTGGATAAACTGTCCATTGGATGAAGTGGGTACCGCCAAATTTTTTTCCTGCTAGTTAACTTTTAGATATAATTTAGCTAGTTAAATTTTTGGCCAAAAAGTCGCATTTGTTAAAGCAAATTATCAAAATTTTGATGGTTTGTGGTGAAAAGAATGACATTTTTTGTTGAAAAAATTGATATTTTTTCAAAAATTGCCGATTAAAAAAATCTGCTAGTTAACTTGCCGGACTCCTGCTAGTTACTAGTTACCTCCTCCCAAATTGTGAAGGAGAAGGTCCTGCATCACTGATGAGGTTCAACCCCTCGTTTCTGGAAAATTAAAATTTTTTCTCATTCTGGGACCAAATAATTTTCCGATTTTGAAAATTTTTGAAAAATTGTTCATTCTTTTCACATTTTCACCAAAAATCATCAAAAAATGGCTTTTGTCCCTCAAAAATTACAAGTTTTGGCCAAAAATGCCATTTTTAATCATTTTTCTTTTTCAATTTTTGCCTACAATATCGCATCCATTTCGGAGGGGGATCTGCCTAAGCCACTGTTTTTTACAATTTTAAACCCATTTTTAGTCAATTCTTGGGTCAAAGAAGTCGAAAAGATCCATGAAATTGTTGAGAAAATTGATGATGATTTAGACTTGGGTCATAATGGAGATGTTCAAGAGTTTCTTCAAATCGGTAAAAAATTTAATTTTTCATTTAAAAAAGTACAAATTCCTAAAAATCAAATTTTTTTAGTCAAACCATGGGACAAAGAAATCAAAAGAATCCATGAAATTATTAAAAAAATTGATGAAGATGTGCAAGCTTTTGCCCCACTTAATAGATCAAAGAATCGAGATGGAAATCGCGTCGGACATCATGAGGATGAAATCCGAGAATATGGAGATGATTGTAATACTTATATATAAATTTTAATTTTTCTCTCTCAATATAATGACACCCCTAAAAATTCATCAAAAATCGAAAAAATTTGCCAAAAATCAAGGTTAGATCGGATTTCTTCGAGCAACCGCATTTTGAATAGCAAATTGTATGAACAATTTTTTATATATAAAAATATTGAAAAATCTTTTATCTTCACCAAGCTAAGGCCTTTTGAAGTAAAAAAGGGTAATAATTTTTCAAAAAATCATATCTCCTCGAGATCGAAGGCTTTTTCACTAATTTTTTGTAAAAAAAATTCCCTACGCTCCTAATTTTCAAAAATGCTATCGCCCGAAAAAATCTGAGCGATTCTCGATTTTTGGCGGACTTTTGAAGATAGGGTAAAAATGGATAAAAAGAATGACATCATCTTCAAAAGGCCATATCTCGGTGAAAATAAAAGATTATTCAATAATTTTTTTTACAAAATTAGCCCTGACATACGCTTCGAGCCTCGATATTACAAGATGTTACAGACGTCGACGTAGCAAACGTCGGCGTTGCAAAAGCCGACACCACGGACGTCGATGTTATAGACGCCGACATCGACTTTAGTGGCGTCGACGTTGACTTTAGTGACATCGACGTTATAGACACCGATGCCACAGACGTCGACACTACAGATGATGATGTTTCAAACGGTACCCTGTGGAACATTTTTTGGAAAATTGAATTTTTGATCCTTTTGGGGTCAAAAATATTTAGGAGAAATTAAGAGTCAAGGAGTTTCCTATTTAGGAGTTTCCCTTAATCACAATTGGAGATTAGCGCCGGCATCGTATTCTCGGAATTAAAAGTTTTGGGAGATTCTCCCAAAAATGGGATCCATAAGCGTGGTATTTAATGCATATTCGATTTTTTTTAAATGGCATTTTTTTGCACTTTAATGCAACAAAAAATTTGTTTTTTTGGGCCGTTTTTTATAAGGCTTCAAAAACTTTTAATTCCGATGCCCTTATATACTCGACTGTATCAAATGCTTTAATTTTAGTAAAAGCTTGGCTTGATGACTTGGTCGATGAAATGCAAAGGACAAATAAAAAGTTGCAAGAAATTCGGCAAAAATATCAGGAAGAAATTCAGAGGCACGAATTAGAGAAGGTCGGAAAAAATCGGGCTAACATAGTCATTGAAAAAGAAGAGCTAAAAAATAATGGTATTTTTTAATTTTGTAAACAATGCGCTCTTAAAGTGGCAAGTGTGCTAGTTCTGTTGTGTTCCTCGGGCACCTCGATTTTTGTCTAACAATTTAATCTTAGAGCTCCTGGACACCAAAAACGTCGCCCGAGAGTATTTCCAACTGAGCTATCTATACAATTTATTTTTACTATCGTTCTTTATAGGATTTTTAAACAAAATAGATTTTTTGGTCAAAAATTAATTTTTTTTCAACAAAAATATTATTTTTGATTAAAAATATTTTTTTAAACAAAAATTCTATTTTTAGTAAAATTTAAAAAATTCAAAACATAATTCCAAATTTTAGTAAAACCCTGGGTAGACAAGCTCTAAAAAATTCAAGAACATCTCAGAGAACTCCGCCAAAATGGACAACCAGAAGAAAGTGAAGCTGAATGCCCGAGACACTATCTAATCGGAAGACGACCACCAGCTGGAAGAAAACTAGCGCCAAGAGTCCCCAGAACGGCAATGCATTGTACCAAGCATCCCATGCCTTTTCCTGATATTATGGCCAACAAATATGGATTAAGGCATAGACTCGAATGACACGAAAAGGTTTGGAACGATACAAATGAAACGAACACTGATGGAACGAATATAAATGAAACGATCAAATAAATCGATACGAATGAAACGATGTCATTTCCAAACGACTTCGGAAATCGTCCGAAATCGGGTTTGAATTTGCTTGAATATGGACTCGAAAGCCTTGAATTTGGTTTTGCTCCATTATGTCGTTTCATTCGTGTCGTTTCTATCGTATCGTCTTATTTAATCGTTTTATTCGATCATTTCATTCATATCGTTCCATCCTCTTCGTTGCATTAGAACCTATACCTGGATTACGATAGCTCAGAGCGATGGTTTTTGTACATTTTGTATTTTTAATTACGTTATTTGTACATTTATTTGAATAAAAATAAAATTTTCACAAATTCTTAACAAATAAGGTACTATATAGTATAATTTAGGTACTCCTAAAAAAAAAATTTCTCCAAAAATAATCATTTTTCCTCTTGGCTACCGTTCAAGTGCACTACCATTGTGCTACCGATACCTACAACTGATGCCCGTTTTTTGGCGAATACTTAGCGATGTATTTTTCCAAAACGGGCATCAGTTGAAGGTCTCGGTAGCACAATGATAGTGCACTTGGACGGTAGCCAGGAGATCCAGGTTCGAGTCCCAGTAGGGTTCGAAAACTTTTGCCCAATTTCAAAATTTTCTAAATTCCTCGGCGTGGTTTAACCCGAGCTCCAAAAATTCCCAAAATGAGAGCTATATTAAGTGTTACATTTTTTAAATAGCTTAATTTTTCACTAAATAAAGTTTATCCAATGCAATATTGTTAGAACAACAAGAAAGAATTTATGAAATCAGAATTTACTGTAAAAACAAAAAATGATCCAAGTCGACAAATTTTTAAAATTTCATAAAAATAGAAACTTTTTTCCGAGTTATCTGGCCCTTTAACTATTTGCCAAATTATTCGCTCTTACAGTACCCACTACAACCAGATTTGATCCAGAAACTTGATTAAAAATGCATTTCATTCGAAAAGCATCTCTGACAGCCTTTCTATAAGGCTTCATTAGTAGACTCATAGTTATAGCGTTGAAAAACGAATGCAGCGTAGAAAGTTGAATAAGAATTGTAAGAAGAATAGTTGGGGTTTGAAATTGGATGATCAAATCGACCGCAGAAAAAATAAATGGCGCCACATGGCAGAACAATGGGACCATCGACTAAAATTAAAGGATCAGTCCGATGAGAAAAATTAGTCTAACAATTGAAGTATTCGAAGTGTCACAAATTTTTGTTGAATTTTTTAAAAATTTTACGAATTTTTTTGGGCTCAGCCCCTACTTAAAAAAAAAGTCACTCCCCAAATTCGAGTTTTCGAACTTTTGGAGAAGACATTTACGCGCTTTCTTATAGGCCAAATTTGTGATTAGTAACCGAGAGCACGGTGATGCAGTGGATGTGCTGCGCCATAAAACAGCATGCAAATATCTCATCAAAAAGTACAAAGGCTCGAATTTTGTAAAGTGGATGTTTTTAAATAGAAAACCAAAAAAGTTCGTAAAAGTCAACAAAAAATGACATTTCGAATACTTCTCTCGTAAGTGTTATTATGAGCCACTCTGTATATATTTGTTACCTGTGAAAATAACGAAAGAATGAGCATCTTTTCACGATTGTACGTTTTATTTGTTATCAAATTTGATTGCTTTTTTAGGCAGCGATAAATATACCATGGTCCCAATAAAACCAATAAAAAAAACATTAAATAACTTAATAATATGGTAGCTATCGTTATGTTTGTACCACTTGTTCCTAATATAACTCCACCACATACACATATACCATTATTCTGACAATAATGCATCACTTGTCCTGCCGATGGAAAATTTGTATCTATATAATTCCACCAATAATCGGGACCTGTGACTACAACATCGTGAACACTAAGCGCCGCAGCTATAAGTATCGGTGTTCCACCGACAAAATGTAGTGCAATCATGCCCGAGATAAAATATTTTTTTAAAAACATATTCGTAGGCTTATTGTTAAGCGTTCTAAACATCAAAATTTTATAGCGTTTGAAAAATCATCATACCTATATCGAAAGTAAAGAGCGTATACAAGTGCAATACCACATGAACTTAAAGTTAAGATTAATAAAGTGAACGGTAGACCAGTGGACAAAGGCGATATTCCAAAAATTGCATTTACAATGCCTAAGCTACATACAGCTGGTGCGGGAAGCAGGTATACAGGCATAAAGAATAGTGTCATGTTGAAATCCATTAAGTAGGAGCAAATCTAAACGTTTGAGATACATAAAATATTATACGAAAAATATTATGTATTTCCCGCTCAACTATTGTCGCAAAGTTGGCCCATTCTCAGACCAACCCTCCCCCACCTTGCTCATGTATGACACACAAAACTTTTAACTTTTATGATTTATTAAAACTACTGTAAGATCCAATAGAAGCCATTTATAAGTCTTCATTTTAGGTGTACTTTTCCATATAATAAGAATACTTGCTATAATAGTAGTTACTGTATTTATGCAAAAGTTGACATAGTATCTCAATTTTATATCGTAATAATACTGGGGAGTAAGTTCATATTGAGTCACATTTGACATTGCTACAAATATACAAAGTTCAATGTTTGAGAAAAATTATTTGGAAAGGTCATGAAAAATGAAGCATTTTTTGTTTTACGGCATGTTCTGAATCGTTGTAGTTTTGAGATAATTGCGTTTGAAATTTTGAATTTGTGTACAAGCTCTTCGTTGTAATACACAAACTTTTTTGCAAAAAAATCGATTTTTGCATCAATCTTTTAAATTTTCATAAAATGAACATTGAGCAATTTTTTTAGCTAAATGAGACGAACAAAATGACATCAAAATTATCCAATTTGAACATTATTTTGGGTTATTGAAACGAAAACATGAATCAGAATTTTCGTTTCAATAAC
>JAQGBS010004358.1:0-10395 GCA_034698545.1 Acrobeloides obliquus
GCCACCTCTGAGAAAAGGTGTCGCTAATAACCTAGTACGACTTTCGGTGGGCTTAGAAGAAAAAGAAGACATAATCGGGGACTTGAAGCAAGCTTTGGATTCGATTACGGATGCATGTGGAAATTTAGAATCCAAAAGTGGGGATAATCATTCAGATTTTGAATTAATCAATTCAACCAAGGGAGATTAAATTGATTTTATACATTGTGTATTTTTATAAGATTTTTCAAATAAAATTGATTCAAGAATCTGCGTAGATTTGGAGAAAAATTTGTATTGTAAGATAGGGCGAAAATTGGGAAAAATTATTATCTTAAAATAATTTTTCCAAATTTTCGCGAAAAAGGAAAAAAATTTGTCGTTTAAGCGGACTTGTGTTGTACAATGCGAGAAAAAATAATAAAAAGTGCACGACGTCGAGTGCTAGTACTAGAGCTTTTGGCAACGCCACTTTTAAAAAAATGAGCTTTTGGCAATGATGTGCTCGTTGCTAAAAGTTCGTCGCTACAAGCTATAGTATTGCGTTGCCAAAATCTCTAGTACCCGAGTGCTCGATGAACTTGATGTCATGCCACTTAGTCGTTTGAGCGGACTTACGTTGTACAGTACGAGAAAAATAATAAAAAGTACACGACGTCTAGTGCTGGTACTAGAGATTTTGGCAACGCCACTTTAAAAAAAATGAGCTTTGGCAACGCCACTTTAAAAAAAATGAGCTCGCTGCTAAAAGCTCGTCGCCAAAAGCTATAGTACTGTGTTGCCAAAAGCTCTAGTACCCGAGTGCTCGATGAACTTGATGTCATGCCACTTAGTAGTTTGAGCGGACTTACGTTGTATAGTGCGAGAAAAAGCCTGGAATGTCCTGTCGGCATGGAAAAAGCTCGGATGTTTTGAGAAGATATAGAGGCTAATGAAAAAAATGGTTTGGATTCGGGGATATGAGGGGCGAGAAAAATATAAATATAAGTATGAAACTGAGAACTTTAGCCACTCGGCCATGACTCAAACCTCCAAAACCTCATGATATGGTACTCGTTTTGAAGCGCTCAGATAGCTGAGTCGATTGGCGATCTATTTTTTTAAATTTTGACCTTTTTGTGCGTCAAGGGGCCCGTTAAAAACAGTTTAGCTGATTCATTTTTCTTGTCCACAAACTCCCTGTTATCAAAATCGTCTTAACACAAGATTAGCAAACTAAACGTGCTATGAAACTCAATCGAATGATGTTGTTTTCTTTAAATATTTTATACTGTTCAATTTTCTTCAATTTAAATGTCCACCCGAAGGCTTTCACTACCAAATCTAAAAATTGGATGGGTACATATTTTGATTTGATTTTTAATATCCGAAATTCATATATTTAGAAAGAAATTCGTGATATCATTTTCAATGTTGGGTACACATTGGAAGGAAGATTCGATCCAAAGCATCTCGATTTTCAAGGATTTTGTTGTTGCTGTCATGTACATGTAAACATAATAATTCTCTGCTTCATAAATTTTATACACCAAAAAAGGTTGGGGAACCCCACAACCTTATTTGGAGGGGGAAAGGGGGTAAAAATTTCCACCAACATCAAGCTGGGACACCCCCCGCTCCATCCAACATCAAGCTGGGACACCCCCGCACCCCCAATCTAAGGGAGAGGGTCAGCCTTCAACTTTCAGAGCCTTTTTGTGGGTGCATAAAAAAATTTGGAACTATTATCGATTAGGTATCCCACTAAACGTAAAATTTTCGAAAAAAATTCAATTTTCGAAAAATTCAATTTTCTTCAAAAATTCAGATTTTTCAACAAATTGAATTTTTGAAGAATTTGAAAGATTTTCAAATTTCGGAAATGTAAAATTCGAATTTCTCGCATAAAATTACCCCTAGAGGGGTCCATTCCATATGATGAAAAAAATTTTTTCCGAAAAATTTCACGTTCATGGGAATACCTAATCGATATTAGTTCCGAAAATTTTAGACCTTAGCCCGAGTATTAGCAACATTAAACTTAATCATGGGAATAGTTTCATTAGCCTTATTGATTTTTGATTTTCTAAACGATATAAAAAATATTGTAACTATATTGAACTTGGCTCTTTATATAATTACTTCACCTGTTGTAGCAATTGCAGTATTTTGGGGCAAATATTATAAATGGATATTACCATATTTAGTCTATTTGGTAAGATTTATAAAGTAGGGTAAAAAATTCAAAAAAAGAGATTGAAAAGGGATCTACGGACTCTCCTCCTGCTGCTGCGCAAAATCGATTGCGTGCATTCCCAAAGCTTACAAACTACAACAACTACTACAGATTACTACTACAAACTACAACTACTACAGACTACTACTACTACAGACTACAACTACTACTAATGACTACAACAACTATTACAGACTATTACTACTACAGAATATAACTACTACTACAGACTACAAATACTACTACAGACACAACTACTACAGAATACAACAACTACTACAGACTATAACTACTACTACAGACTATTACAAACTACAACTACTACTATAGACTACAACTACTATTACATACTACTACTACTATAGACTACAACAACTACTACAGACTGTAACTACTACTACAAACTACAACAACTACTACTACATCTTCTCCTGTTGTTGCTGCAATGAAAAAACAAATGAAATAAAGTAAATGATAAAAATAACTAGGTGATCAAAAAAAGGTAGTAAAAATTTGACTAAATAGAAATGACTAGACTGATGTAACAGCACAAACTAGAGCAGAACATGGCTAATTATTAAAAAGCAAAAACGTTTCACGTTTCGGGAATGCGCGCAATCGATTTTTCGCATAAAATTATCCCTAGAACAATGTTTTTCAGATAGAAAATTTTTAATTTTTGCTTCAAGACATACTCTTATTTTCCTAAATACTACTGAACCCTGAATCAGGTTTGGGAAGCATTTTCAAGCTTCGGGAATGTGCGTAATCGATTTCTCGCATAAAATTACCCCTAGAAAGGTCTTTTTTTAAATTTTCTACCCACCCATAAAAGATACCTCCCCTTTAAAACTATAAACTTTAGTTTTTCTATCAGCTATATCTTATTGGTATGATGGTATATTGTAGTATAAAAGTAATGAAACCAGATTACAGGAATATATTGCCAAAAGAGATGATTTTGAGTAAGTTATAGGTTTTTTAAAACTTGTTTTTTATTTTCCTGCTCTCATGCACGCCGGACCAAAAGGATGAAAAAGCAAGAGTCAAAATACAAAAACAAATTTCGCCACTCTCTCTCAGCTCGATGAAAGCTTCAAAAAGAGTACCATATCATGTGGTTTTGGAGATTTGACTCATGGTCAAGTGGATAACGTGTTCAGTTTAACTTTTATAGACGCAAGTTCGATCTTCCAACAGTCTTTTTTTAATCTCATTGTCAAACTTCATGAAAATTTTTGCATATACGTATTTTTTAGTGGAGAACATGATGGCGCTATTATTTTTCCATGAAAACTTTTAAAAAATTGAAAAAATCGGAAAAATTATTAAAAAAATTTTTCAATTTTTCAAAAGTTCTAATGAAAAAATAATAGTACCATCGTATTTTCCGCATAAAAAATGTGTAAAAATTTTTCATGAAATTTGACAACGAAATAAAAAATGGCTGTTGGGCGCGGGATCGACCCCGCGCCTATAGAATGAAATTGAGCACGAAAGCCATTCGGCCATGGAGCAAACCTCCAAAACTCCCATGATATAATACTCGTTTTGAAGCTCTCGGCGAGCTGATTCGATTGGCGATATTTTTTTTAAACTTTGGCCCTCGCCTGCACTTGTTGGTATTTTGTTCCATCGTGAATAGTTTTGATACAGAAAGAGCCAGAAGACCATTTTTTGAATTTGAAGGAGGAGTATTTCTTTTGTACTGAAATGATTTTTATCTATTTTAGCCGAACAGCTAACTTTTCTCATATACTTAGTATTTTATTCAATCTATTTTCTCATGCAAAGCTTATTATTTTTTACACTTTATATGGAATATTGTTACCTAAAAGGATATAATAAGTATAAAAAATCTCAAGCCAATATATAAATTATATATATTGTACATATTTTAATAATAAATTTTAATGTACAACAGTTTGTTACTACAGGGTGTATAAAAAGACCGGAATTTAGACGATTGTTTCATTTTTTTTAATCGATTGCGCGCATTCCCGAAGCTTGAAAATGCTTCCCTGATCCTGATTCAATGAATCGGGTGTGTGTATTGAAGCGATGACCAATTTTTGCTATAATACCTCAATTTTTCTTTGATTCAGAATCAGGGAAGCATTTTCAAGCTTCGGGAATGCGCGCAATCGATTTCCAGTATAAATTTACCCCCAGAAAGTCATTTTCAGGCAGAAAATTTAAAAAATTTTCGATTTTCGCTTCAATACATACACTCCGATTCCCTGATTCAGGGTCAGAGAAGCGCTGAAAATGTGTCATTTTTGAAAACAAATTTTCGGGTCGAAAAATATGAAAAATCGTCCAAATTCCGGTTTTTTTAAATACACTCTGTATTTTGTATATATTTTTAATAATAAATTTTAATGTATAACAGTTTCTGGTGCTACTTATTCTTCTACAACTTCAACTTTTTCTTCCGTTTCTTGATCGGTGGTCGAAACACCGGATGTTTGCGATTTTTTCAAAAATTTTCAAGTTTTTTAAATTTTCACCAAAATAAACAAGGATTTTTTCTAGGCGAGAAATCGATTGCATTATGGAAACTTGAAAACGCTTCCCTAATTCAGAAAATATGTGTGTATATTGAAGCGAAAATAGGCTGCATTTTCAGGGACTCGCCTGGCACATGCTATCTCGTTGTAACGCCCATGCAAACTGAAAGTTGTTGCAACGAGATAGCATGTGCTGCGGCGAGTCCCTCAAGTTTTGGCGATTTTTCGCTTAGAAACCATATGGGAGTATTTTTGTGATAATTTTAAAACTTTGAAAAAATCTCAAAAAATTAGATTTTGAGTCACCCCATATATTTTTATATAAATAACATTTTTTATCGGAAGCTGTAAAATTGATACAAGCCTTGTTGGTTCAATTTATGAGTTATATAAAAACGAATTGTATGCATGAAAATGTTTGTAAGCAAATACAGAGCAAAATTGCTTTCACTATTCTTTGAATAGCATGTTGAAAATTTTATGAGATTTTTTCAATATTTATACTAATCGAAGTCTAACATTTTTTGTACGTTAGCATAATTTTTGGGGGTAGGAAATTTTTCTTTCGTTAACTGGCCAATATGACCGATTCTTGGGATCAAAATTATCGTGAAATTGTTCGAGAATATGGGCCTCCTCTGGATAGGCCATCATTGTTTATTTTTGGACGGGATGAATATATCAGGTAAAAATATTTTGCCTTTAAAAGGATATTGGTTTTTTGGGTAAAAATTGAAGAAAGTACGAAATTTTAAAAAACGAGTCATGACATTCGACTCACCGAGACGAGTAAAACGATATATTGTACAAAGACGCTAACGATTCACATAGTCGAGTGGTTAGTGTACCAAGATTAGCATTATAGGTTCCTGGTTCGAATCCCGCGTCAAATTTAAAGTTGTCTGTCAATTCAAGAAAAAAAGACCGTTGCAACAAATGTGAAAAGTTTGAATACCGTGCCATAAATTACTGGAAAGATCGGTATGACCCTACCTATACTAGTTATGTTCTCCTCTGGGATAGTTCCAGAAATTTCAAGTATATATTGTACAAAGACGCTAACGATTCACATACCCGAGTGGTTAGTGTGCCAGGATTTGCATTATAGGTCTCTGGTTCGAATCCCGCGTCAGATTTAAAGTTGTCCAAAGTTCATGAAAATTTTTACATATAAGTGCAAATCCTGGCACACTAGCCACTCAGTTATATGAATCGTTAGTACAACATATATCTCGTTTTACTCGTCTCGTTGAGCTGAGTCGAGTGACATGACTCGTTTTTAAAATTTCGAATTTCCTCCAATTTTTACCACAAAAAACTGGCGTGCAGAAAGCCCAAAAATTGAAGCAAAGTTAAAAAATGGGAAGGAGTCCCCATCGAGGACCCATTGACCAAAAAAATTTAAAAAAATTTTTTTGGGGCTCTCCTCAATATTTTCCCGACTCTCTACCACACTCGTAACATTCTTCTATCAGCCATTTTAGATCAGAATCTTGCGGCAATGAAGAGCTAAAAGACTCTGTTTTTAATCCAGAATATGAACGTCCAAAAAGCATAGCCGACAAACCTCCAATTAGTCCACCTCCACCACCACCACTTCCACCAGGCTGGTCAAGACCGAAAATTAAAGAGCCTATAGCTGTTCAAATCAATTGTTCGCCTTCTGTGCCAAACATACAAGTTTTATCACCAACACCAGGTCGGTATAGCCTAACAATTTTTAGGCTATTTTCGACTGAAATCAATATCCACGTCTCAAAATTTTTACAAATAAATTTAGATCGTCTCTCCCCAAAATACCAATATATCACAAAATCGCACCAAAAATTCGAAAATTATGACAACTATAGAGATTGGATTAAAAAGAAGAGGACAACTGAGATTGAGACGACTAAGAAATTTGGATGGAAAGAACTAAAGGAGACACCGGAGCCGAAAAAGGAACAAGATATTAAAATGAAAAAAAATTCAATCCAAAGCTCGCCTGAGTCGACTAAGAAATTTGGATGGAAGGAACTAAAGGAAACACCAGAGCCGAAAAAGGAACAAAATGTTAAAAAAAAGAAAAATTCAATTCAAAGCTCGCCTAGGTCAATAGAAAACCTTAGAGGTACAACCAAGGATATTTTAATGAATGTCGCAAAATTGGAAGTTCTACAAGATCATAACCAAGTTCAACAGAACAATCTTTTACGAGAGCTCAAAAATCGATTTGAGAAGGACGAAAAAATTGAGAATATTGAAACAAATCGATTTGTGGCTTACAAAGGTGGGTTGCATTCAAATTTATGCACTTTATTTTGTGGCAGCCGAAGGCTGCCACAGACTCTATGGGGTGCACAAGTCGGGTGCGCAAATATCGGGGCGCAATTGTAGAGCACAAATGTCGGAGAGCAAATGTCGGCGCGTATATGTGAGGGCGCAAAAGTCCCCCATCCATCGTGCCATTCCAGGTGGCAAATACCGTCCTTTCACGGTGGGGTGGGTATAGTAGAAAACCTAACTGGTAGAAACTTGAGATGAAATTTTTTTAAAGATAGATAAATGTTTATTAGCATAAGTAAAGTACAACGTGTCTAGCTTACGGCCGTTTACCGAACTGGGCGTCAATACGCTTCCGGACCCACTATTGCGGACTAACGCATGTTGTAGGTCCAGAAGTGTGATGGCACTCATCGAACTGTGTTATTTGCCCAACGAAGCAGGCTTTGCTTGCAGGAGCCTGTGGCAGTCTTCGGCTGTTACAATTTAAAAATTAATTCGAATAATGTCCTATTTCTGGCGTATTTTCGTATAATTTTATATTCTCTTCTTCATTTGGTATACATATTCCTTCGTCCTTAACTTCATCTGAGTGAACAACAATCTCTGGTGGTGTTGTAGTCAAAAGTTTCGGGAACGTATATGCGATAAGGTCTCCATAGCCAATATTATAAAAATCTTTGCTTGTCAATATTCCCGAGGCGACTAAATAAACTCAGTAAGATTAAAAACTTTGATTGCGTGAATCGAATACCTGTAATCAAAATAAAAGTTTCCATGTTGGGGCGTTGCGTGTTGAGGCTATATCTATTTGGAAACCTCACGTAGTTGATTGTATCACCAAGAATTTCGCGTAGATTTTCTCCATTGGCAGACACATTTTTATGCAAACGAACTCTGCCCAACGATGCATCTAAAAATTTAATAACACAATTATAGTCAATTTCACAAGAGTTTGCAAGAAACAAGTTGCGGCTCCATAGTCTATTGGATAATGAAGGTGTCCATTCAATCTGGCAAGCTAAGCAACGTTGGGTCCCCAGGTTCAATCCTGTTAGGATAAAACTTATTTTTCAAAAAAACAATTTTCTCCTTGAAAATCAAAAGTTTTACACTAGCGGGATTGAACCTGCGGACCTAACGTTGCTCAACTTAACAGATTGAAAAAACGAATTTCTTATCCACTGCACTATGGAACGGCAATTTTTTTGGCTTAACTTCTTGTGAAAAAGACTATAACCAAGTGATCCGAGCTTACTATACTTACTGCATTAAAATGCGCTAACTCATCAACAGTGTCAATATGACGTAGTATCAAGCATAATGTATTGAAGTTGATGTCTAAGAATTGATCACTTTCTAACAACGTTGAATTTATATAATTCAAGCATTTTCTAGGGATTCGCGTGACCGTATCACCTTCTTGCTCAAGAAACTTGAATGCGTTTTCCGGGTGATTTTTCAAGTTTTCTTCGATAAAGGCAATACAGTCTTCTTCGAGTTGATCTTCGCCGAAAAAATTGGCTAAAATTGAAATGATAACACAGTCGGTCTTCGATAAAACGCCGCCCTGGGGACTGGACCATGGGTGGCGACTTATCAGGGTGGATCGATAATAAAAATATTTTCAATCTATCTATTTTAGCTATACCTGTTTTATGTGTAGCAATAATATTCTCTTCGTTGAGTTCCTCAAAAGCATATTTGTGATTCAAATAGTTCAAGAAAATTGTGAAACCACTGGGGTCCAGATAGGGAAATGAAACTTCTTTTGGTCCATCAATTGATCTTGTTGCGGGTAAAGAAAGTTGATCATAAATGTGGGCAGCTAGCACTTTAGAACGCATTGAGACCTGGATTTTGTTAACGACAAAAGGCTAAATTATGATTTTTAAATATTTTTATGAACTTTTTTTAGAAGGGTCGGAAAGGGGAGCACTTCCCCATTTTGTTCCAAGTGGGTACCCAGTTTTCCATCGAATAGGATCCATCATAAAGTGGGCGAGAGTATTGCGGAGTGTTCGTATGATTAAGTTTCGTATTGATGGTAGTCAGAGAGGTTTTAAGTGTATCAAGAGACTGTTGGCTAGGGGAAGGCATTTCCCCATTTAGTTCCAAGGGGGTACCCAATTTTCCATCGGATAGGATCCGTCATAAAGTGGGAGAGAGTATTGCGGGGCATGATTAAGTTTCGCGTCGATGGTATTCAGACAGGTTTTAAGGGTATCAAGAAAATTGAGAACTTACCTACGCCACTGGGGATCCCCATTGCAAATTTTGTCCGTCCTCCTGCAAAATTTTCAATTCTAGACCCTGTTCTCGAAAAGTTTAAATCTAGATCCCCTCTTTATATATGTATGCTTACAATTTTAAGCGGCCCAACTAGAATGAAAATGTTAGTTAATTGATTTAGAATTTCATTGGTCAAGTTGTTGATGGATACATTTTCTTCAACGTCTTCAAAAAATTCCGTGTCCTCCAAACGAAACTCGTCTAAAAAATTTTAAGGTCAAATACAGTAAATTTAAAGAACCGGCCCAGTTGATTGGGCCGGTTCTTTAAATTTACTATCGAGTTTTAAAATAAAATTTCAATGTTTTTTGAAAAATTTTGTTTTGTGGTGTAATTCCATTGGTCGTCTCACCCGTTTTTACAATATAGAGTATAAAATAATCTACTTTCTATCTCTTCCTCACTACCATTCTCTTCATTAACATTAGACATCATAGGATTCATCCTAAAAAAGATCCTCTTTCTAACTGTTATTGTACAGGGTATCTCAAAAAGCTCGTGTACACCCTAATTAATTTCATGAGAAATTTCTTCATGACAGAAAACTTTTCAAAAAAGTGATGTTCTAGAAAGTTATTCGTCGTGATCTCAAGAACAAATTTATAAAACATCACTTTTTGTGAAAAGTTTTCTGTCATGAAGAAAATTCTCATGAAATTAATTAAGGTGTACACGAACTTTAGGGGCACCCTATATATTTGGGAAATTATCAATTGATGACATTATCAGTTGGCGGTAATCGATTCCCCGCCTATAAAGACTCCTATTGTGTTTTGTGTATGATCGTGTTCGTCTAACGATTCCATGAAAATACTCAAGCGCACAATATTTTAAAGGACCAGTTCAGTAAGTTACAATTATATGAAAAATGATATATTCCTAAAGATCATGAAAAATGGAGCATTTTTTGTTTTTACGGCATGCTCTGAATCGCTGTAGTTTTCGAGATAATTACGTTTGAAATTTTGAATTTGTTAAAAGCTCTTCGTTGTAATACACAAACTTTTTTGAATGTTTTGCGGAAAAATCGATTTTTTCAATTTGCATAAAATAAAAATTCTAGCAATTTTTTATAGCTAAATGAGACGAACAAAATGGCACCAAAATTATCCAATTTGAACATTATTTTGGGTTATT
>JAQGBS010004359.1:0-10395 GCA_034698545.1 Acrobeloides obliquus
GTAGTGCTCCTGGATTTGACTCTAATGGTCTCGGGTTCGAATCCCACCTGCGTCGATTTGATTTTGCCTTAAGAAAACATGTGACGTGTGCCCGACACATGTGCCAACCTCAACATGTGACGTGCCCATGGGCACCAGTGCCGGCACGTCACACTTGTCACATGTGCCGAAGTGTGACGTGACGTGCCGGCACGCGTCACCTTTAACCTATGGGTCGGATAATCGAGGGTTGATTGTAAATCCAGATTTCCCCGAATTTATCCAGGGGATTCTTTTGCCCCAGAATTTCCAAGCCTAAGTCCACTTCCTAAACTTCTAAGCCCAATCCTAAGTTTAGGAAAAACACCCTCAACATTGAAACTTCCTAAGCTTAAGCCTAAGTGTAAGCTTAAGCCTAACTTTCAAAAAATATATAACTTGTTCATAGTGTTTTTTCCGAGTGGACTAGTCCTTGAATCTGAGTTAAATTTTTATTATTTTGTTATATTGTGAATCAAAATTTTGATTTGTTTAGCTACTCATAAATTCTTTGAAAAAATGGGTCATCATGGCGATTACAGTTGTTGTGGATGTATGCATGTTAGAGTAAGTTGAGTTATAGATTTATGTTCAAAATTCAAAAATCGAATCCTCATAAACATTTGCTAAAAAATAAAAATTCCTAGTATGTTAAAAAAATCAATTTTTAACGGTTTTAGACCGTGAAAACCACTCCCTGATCCTGAAAAATCGATTTTTTCGGAGAGACCCACCATTTTGCGTTACCCGAGGTGCTCCAGGGAGGTAAAATCGATTTTTCAGGGTCAGAGAGTGGTTTTCACGGTCTGAAACCGTTAAAAATCGATTTTTTGCATAAAATTTACCCCTATAAGGTCTTTTTTTTCAAAATTTTGGAACTCTGAAATTTTTCGATTTTGGACCACGTTGGTGGCCCACCTTATCTGACCAGCTCCAAAATATAAATTCTTTTTTTTATGATTTTTGTGAGTAAGTAATTTAAGTAAAAAAATTGCCTCGATAGTACAGCGGTTGTGTTGTTGTTTTTTGCATCTCAACGCCGTGGGTTCGACTCTCACCTCCGGCAAAAATTTTTTGCCTTTCTTTAATTCGTATTTAAATCAACTCCCCAAAAGTAGACTGGTCCTTTAAAGAGTAGAATTAAATTTTTAGACAGGTGCACTCGTCATTGGCATACTCGTTATCATTGGTGGAATATTCGGAATCATAGGCTCCATTTTAAATGGAATATGGCCAAATATCATTGGCAGTGCAATCAGTATTATTACTGGTGGCCTGGTCATATTTGCTGACAGAACTGAACGCGAATGGGGATATTTACCATATCTTGTTCTCAATGTAAGCATTAAAGGACGAGTTGATGTCATGTGATAGAGCACAAAATTTGAAGCATTTTTTGCTTTTACGGTACTACTTGAAAATCTAACCGTAGAAAATTATGAGCGAAATAAAGTTGCGAAAAAAAAATTTCGAACGAGTTTGAACATTGAAACGAAATGCTTGTAGATCAACCAGATTGTTTTTTCGGCAAACGTGCGCTTTTGGTAAAAATATACAGCAAAAAACCAAAGGGTTTTTGATGAATTTTTACGACTTTTTTTACGAAATTTTGCAATTTTTTACGAATTTTGGAATTTTTGATGAATTTTTCAATTTTTTACAGCCAAAAAAAGGTCGTCAAACGTATCGCTTTTAAAACTTTTAGTCATCAAGCGTGTTGCTTTTCGGTTTACCAGCCTATCCCCATGCCCATGTATGTATTATATCTTTTCAATAAACAATCTGATTGATCTACAAGCTCTTCGTTTCAATGTTCAAACACGTTTGAAAACTTTTTTTCGCAACTTTGTTTCGCTCATAACTTTTTACAGTTAGATTTTCAAGTGGTGTTGTAAAAGAAAAAAATGCTCGAAATTTTGTGCTCTATCACATGGCATCAACTCCCATAAAAGTAGACTATTCCTTTAAAGAATAACTTCAGTTTTTTTAAATATAAATTTTAGGGTATTGGCATTATCATCTATGCTCTCGTAGCCATAGCTTTTATAATTCTTGGAATTGTAGTGCCAAGTGGAATTGAAAATTGGTTTAATGGTCTTGATAAAAATGGTGACTGGAAGACAGGTAATCAAAATATATAGAAATTAACAGGCTTAGACGGTAGCCAGGAGGTCCGGGTTCGAGTCCCGGTGGGGTCCGAAAACTTTTGCCCAATTTCAAATTCCCTATATTGTTTTGATTTATAAAACAATTTTAGCTGTCCGCATTGCTTGCTTCATTTTTGTTGCCATCATAATAATCGCTGAAATTTTGTCCATTTGGTTTTGGTCTGTTGTTTATAGAGCCTATAAATATATGAAGGACGTTATTTCATGTGGTACTCACCATGGTTATAGTGCCTAAAATATAAGCGGCGAAAATCGATCAATTATTTGGTTTATGCATGTTACCGTTTTATCTGAAAATCAGTTTTATCTAAAAGGCTTAAGCTTAGGCTTAAGTCTGAGCATAAGCTTAAGTCTAAGCCTAGGCTTAGGCTTGGGCCTAGGTTTAAGCCTAGGCTTGAGCTTAGGCCTAAGTCTAAGCTTAAGCCTAAGCCTAGGCTTAGGCTTAAGCTTAAGTCTAGGCCTTTCAGATAAAACTGATTTTCCGGTAACATGCATATTTTTACGTTTTTCTTCTTTTTATTATGAATAAACTTTTTTTCGCCGTCAAGATTAATCACCATATTGTTTGCAAAAAATCTTAAAAGAGAAATAAGGCTATGCCCTCAAATAAAAAACAACAATTCTCGCTTTTGACAAATAGCGCTTCCCTAAATTAGAGCCAAGGAAGTATTTTCATGGTCCGGAAATACGCACAATCGATTCCCCGCCTAGAAAAACCCCTAGACTGCCCGTTTTTTTTGACAAAAACCCGAATTTTTTCATTTTGCTTCAATACACCCACTCCTTCCCTGAATCACGGAAGCATTTTCAAGATTCGGCAATATGCGCAATCGATTCCTGACTTAGAAAAACCCCTGAGGGAGTAAATTTCACAAAGATTTTACGTAACGCACAAGTTGAACAAATCCTGTAAAAAATTTTGAAATTCGCATATTTAGTTCAAACCGATTCGCGACGATTTCGTGACTTGTCACGAAAATTTCACGACGTGTCACGAAATTCTCACGACAGTTAGGGTGCGCGCTAGCCTCTCGGAAATCGCATTTCCGGACGATAGCCGTTCGGAAATGCGCTAGTATCAGAAAATAGTGCATTTTTCACAATTTTCGAACGATTTCCGGACTGCTCGCGTCCGGCAATTCGCATTTCCAGACGGCTAGCGTCCGGACACGATTTCCAGACTATTTTCGGACGGATAGCGTCCGGAAATCGTCGTGAAGCTGTCGCGCTAGCAGTCGTGAAAATGCGTTTCACGACTGCTAGCGCGCACCTTTAGAGTCGCAAAATTAACTAATTTCACGACTGTTAGATGCGCTGTTAGAGTCGCAAAACGCATTTCGCAACTGTTTGCGCGCACCCATAATTTTTTGGAAAAATGGGTAAGGTACGTTCTTTCTGTCCGAAGTGCCCACTTTTTACAATTTCAATGGGAAGATGAAAAGATTTTCGAGTATATCTAATTTTGTAGATGTTTGTTGTTTTACTTGGCTTTTCTTTTTATATTACTCTTTCATTAAATATAGCCGCACTTAAAAAAATATAATGTTTGCAAAAATGAGCGGTCTGTTTTTCAAAAGTCGCAGACATTATGCTTCCTCTTCTCGTCGTTTGTATCATCTTTAGTCATAAATAACAAGTGCTTTGGACTGGTACGAATCAACACTTTTGACTCTACCTAAGCATTCAAGATACTTCGACAAAAAAGAGAGTTTTAATTGTCCACATTCGGACATAAATGAAGAGCGGATACTTAAAGTATCAAGTGTTTTTTCTTTCTTTTCACATCCTGCTGAAAGGATAGAGCTGCTATCTTTACTCATTTGTTTTCGATATTGTGCAAGATGGAAGTTTTTGATTCTTCTTTGACCGGAATGAAAAAGATGTTTTGAGCTTGGACAAGAGGAGATGAGGAAGATCAGCCAGCATCAGCTGATTTGATTACCCGTGCCAGCTGTTTCTAGACTCAATTTTATTTGACCAGATTTTTTAATAGGAAATTTAACCCCTTTTTATCAGTTGAGTCATCCAGATATTATGTAATCAACTTTTTGGTGGTCTACCCCCCCCCCCAAACGTAATCATCAAAAATGCACTAACGTAATCAATTTTTATGAGGAGAACCGACCATCTCCCCCTAACTTGATTACGTATATCTTTTGATAGAAAAAATATTTTTTCATGCGCTCTTTTGCAAAATACTCAACCACTTATGGGTTTTAGACATACCTAGGGACGTACGTGGGGTTTTCAAACTCGTTAAAAACACATCTTTTTCACCATAATTTCGATTGAAAACTGTTTTTTGGGGTAAAAAATGGATTATACTGAAAAAAACCGCATCAAAAACGGTTTTATTTTCGCTTAAATCGACTTGAAAAAATCTCAACACGTAATTTACATGGAAAAATTGTGATTTTTGTGCATCGGGCGATATCTTGACAGGAAACACCGTTTTCGATGCGGTTTTTTTCACTAGTAGAGAATCGGGCCTCAGAAATCGATTGCGCGCATTTCCGAAGCGTGAAAATTCTTCCTTGACCCTGATTCAGGGAAATAGATGTGTGTATTAAAGCGAAAATCGAAAAATTTTGGGTTTCTTGCCTCAAAATCATCTTTCTGGGGGCAATTTCATGCGGGGAATCGATTGCGCGCATTCCCGAAGCTTGAAAATGCTTCCCTGACCCTGATTCAGGGAAATGAGTGTTTTGTATTGAGGCGAAAATATGAAAGTTTTGAATTTTTCTTTTAAAATCATCGTTCTAAGGGTTATTTTATGCGGAAAATCGAGTTGAATTTTCTCGAAAAGGGTATCTCCGATTTTCACGTAAATTGAGATACACCGTTTTCAACACGCTCTATCGATTGGCGGTGTTATTTTTCAACAATTCCTTAAGGAATTCAAATTTTCGTTTCAATACTCAACACACTTTGAAAATTCAAAAAAATATGTCCATAAAACTTTTTCAATATTGACGAATTCAAAAATTCGTCAAAAATTGAAAAATTCGTTGTCACTTTTTATAACATTGAACATCAATAGTCGGACTAGTCCCTTAAGATAAACAAAGCACTTATCAAAACAATAACATCTCCAAAAGCAATGTTTTTTCGCTCAAATATTCTCTCATCAGGTTACTACCATCATCACGAGCATAGATTGTTATCCTCTAGACTTTACGTGTTCAAAGTCCTAAGTTTATCCGGTTCTCAAAATTATCCTGCCGCAAAATGGTCATTCTCTTTGCTCGAGATTTTTGCACGTGACGTTCCTCGAGCTTTTTGGATAGACATTTTTTGGCCTGACTTCATCGACCAGCTGGTTGTCCTGTCTGATGGGACAAACAGCAGCGGGAAGAGATGTGATTTTTGTTTGCAAGTCGTGCCGTCACGTAGCTTCTCACAAGATCTTCGCTGGGGTCATGAGGTTGAAAAATTGGAGAAAAAGCTAACTTTATATCATGGCGAGGTTGATCAAAGACCATTGAGCGCATGGCCTAATGGCTAGGACGCAGGCCGTTATGTTATTGGCGCGGGTTCGATCCCACGAGAATCCGACTTTGGCATTTTCGAAGCAAAAAAACGCTTCCCTGATTCAGGGAAGACGTTTTATTGAAGCGAAAAGTCGCAAAAATGCGATTTTTGCCCAAAATCGACCCCTTTCGCTTCGTAGGTCCTCCCTGAATCAGGGAACCGTTTTTTTGCTTCGAAAATATCAAAGTTGAATTTCCCCCATGTTTTATCCCTAGAGGTGGAAAAAAATTTTCGAAAAATTTTTCACATGGGTGGTCCCCTCCTATTGTGTAGTCGCTCCGAACAGAGTTTACATTCGCATTTTACCGCAACATGCCAAATTGGCAACCGCACTGAAAAATTCGTCGCCGCGAACACTTGAGTTTGTTTTTTTTAGATTCACAAGCTGCTCATCTGACCGAGAGGTGAAAAATAGGGAGCCAGAGAGAGATTTTTCTTTTTCCGCTCTTTCGAAATCCCATAGCTGAATAGATCCCATAGATCAGGCTGATACCCGCCCATTTTGCGAGTCCATTTTTTGAGGTGTCTTTAAGTAAGTGATGGGACTGTTTTCTTGTTGACTTATTTGTTGAGAAGCACCGAGTAAATATTATCTTTTGAAAATAATACACATCATTATTTTATCCTAAGCCATTTTAGTTTCGAGAACAAGTGTGACCTCAAATTTCGACACCTCATCATTTCTGTGACATATTTTTCTTATTGAACGACTATAACCAATGCCAGCTTTGGCTTGTAACAATATCGTACTGCCGGTGGATGATCCAACTTTGGCAAAAGATGAACAACAACAAATGATGCAGGTGGGTAAAAAATACTACAGGGTGTATAAAAAACCGGAATTTGGGCGATGTTTTCATGTTTTTTCGGCCGGAAATTTTTTTTAAATGACCCGTATAGGGGTAATTTTATGCGGGGAATCGATTTCACGCAATCCTGAAGCTTGAAAACGCTTCCCTGACTCTGAATCAGGGAATCGAAGTGTGTGTATTGAAGCGAAAATCGAAAATTTTTAGATTTTCTGCCTTCTCGTGAAGACAGATTATATAACTCATTCAACAAAAAAAAATCTACAATATGTCCCAAAAAATGGCAATTTTGCAATTTTTAAAATTTTTTTTCTCACATGTTTTGTTTTCTTTTTTTTGACTTTTGACCAATAAACAAACTCACGAGATTAACCACCAAAGAACGACGCAACATCTTTTGTTTATTGTTTGTGTGAATCTTGCAATTTCTACGGTTAGACATAAATAAGACCACATTTTCTTGGAATAGACGTGCTCGGGGCACAATTTTTTCTAGATTTTTTACAAAATTTGTTTTTTAAGGGATTGTAAAAAATATTTAAAGGGGAGCTAACAATCGGGGTCGGTTCTCCGGACGTCAATTTTTGACAAAAATCAACTGTTTAACACCCTAAATGAATTTTTCGGAAAAAATGATGTTCTAAAAGTTGTTCAGAATTTTAAGGGGAACAACTTTGTAGAACATCACTTTTCCGAAAAATTCATTTAGGGTGTTAAAAAGTTGATTTTTGTCAAAAATTGACGTCCGGAGAATCGGCCCCGATTGTTACCCCCCTTTAACGAGTTTTTCAATTTTGTATGAATTTTCAATTTTCAACGAATGTTTCGATTTTTAACAAATTTCTCAATTTTTTACGAATTCTTCAATATGAATTTTCAATTTTTAAAGGGAATGGCCTAATTCAAGAAAAAATTTTTCTAAAAAGGCCATTTTTTAGGGGTAAAATCATGCGAGAAATCGATTGCGCGCATGCCGAAGCGTGAAAATGCTTCCCTGACCCTGATTCAGGGAAAAATTGTGTTTTTGAAGCGAAAATTGTCATCTTTCGCATTTTCAAAATGACAATTTTCGCTTCAAAAACACAATTTTTCCTTGAATCAAGGTCAGGGAAGCATTTTCATCTTTCGCATTTTCAAAATGACAATTTTCGCTTCAAAAACACAATTTTTCCTTGAATCAAGGTCAGGGAAGCATTTTCACGCTTCGGCGATGCGCGCAATCGATTTCTCGTATGATTTTACTCCTAAAAATGATCTTTTTAGAAAAATTGTTTTTCTTGAATGAAGCCATAAATGTCGCCCTTTTAACGATTGTTCAATTTTTGACGAATTTTTCGATTTTTGATGAATTTTCAATTTTTAACGAGAAAATTTTCTAGATTTTTTCCAAAATTTGTTTTTTTAAGGGATTGTAAAAAATTTAATTTCCACACCCACTTACTCATCTATGAATAATGAGAGAACTCTCTCAGCTGATTTAAAAAAGTTGGAAAATAGGTCAGGTGGATATGTTATGCTCGAAAAAATTTGTCGTTCACTAAATAACAACGAAAACAAAAAGTGGGCTAATCTATTTTCAATTCATTCTCCTTAATTTTTAGCGCCTTTTGGCGGACAAGATCAGCGGCTATGCTGGGATAGAAGAGCTTCGATTTCTTCTGGTCTCTGGTGCTCAAGTAATTTTTAAAAAAATTTAAAAAATTTTCATTTGTCTAAACTCTATTCCATGGCGAAATTACTAAAACTAAGGGAACTTATGCACTTCGGCCCTCCAAAATTTGGGGGGGGGGGTCGAAGTGCATAAGTTCCTTTGGAAATTTATGCACTTCGGCCCCCCAAAAATTTGGGGGGGGGGGGACCGAAGTGCATAACTTTTGAGGAGGAGGTTGTGCTGAATAGCCCTGTGTACAGTGACGTAAAAATCACTTCAAAAACATCATTTCAAAAATTTTATAAGAGAGCGCCCACACTTTGAATATAGCTCATCACGACCTCTAATTGACTCATTAATAGTTCTCATCAAAAAACCGCTTCAAATTAAAACAATCGAGGTCAATATTGACATAGATGATTGTTACATAGCACTTCGCTTGACGTATTTAGGATCGATCAATAGGTTATTTTTGTTCGACTCCCGAAAAATAAACAATCAAAATCGACTATGTGAATAGCAAAAAAACAAGCATTGATTTTTAGGCGGATGGTGTGGTCACCCAAGGGTTGACACCGCTACATTACGCCTGTTATCGCGACTACTTTTCGGCCGCCAAACTATTACTTGTTCGAGGAGCAAAGGTAAGACAAGAGTATGAATATTTGGATAATTTTTTAAAAGGAATATTTGAATAATTTTTTTAAAGGGGGATACCGTTTAGGGCCTTATCTCCGAAAAAAAAAT
This sequence comes from Acrobeloides obliquus, assembly GCA_034698545.1. Classification (NCBI taxonomy): domain Eukaryota; kingdom Metazoa; phylum Nematoda; class Chromadorea; order Rhabditida; family Cephalobidae; genus Acrobeloides; species Acrobeloides obliquus. The sequence goes on from JAQGBS010004359.1 coordinate 8,925, forward strand.
TTTTTCCAAATTGGCTGATTTTTAGTACTCGGGGGTTTTCGGGCACGCGAAATCGATTGGCGCAAGTTCCACGTTCTGAAACAATTTTCATAACCCCCTAAGTTTTTGAGTAAAAATTTCTATTTTTGAGCAAAAATTCAATTTTTGAGAAAAAAAATTCGATTTTTAAGCAATTTTTACTCAAAAATAGAAATTTTTGCTGAAATTTTTTTCGGAACTCGGGACTTGCGTCAATCGATTTCTCGTGCCCAAAAATCTCCGATTACCAAAAATCAGCCAATTTAGAGAAAAAAATTTCTTCGAAGATAGGGCCCCAAACGGCACCTTTAAGATTTTTTTCAAAAGAAAAATTTGAATTTTTTCAAAATTATACACAAATTTTGTTCTTGAACTAAGAATTTTAGTCCAAAAAATTTAGGTAAACGCCTTGGACGAAGTTGGCTATTCGGCTTTACACTTATGCGCTGAACAGGGCAATTATCGATTGATTAAACTTCTCCTTGAGGTCAGTCGGTCATTTTTCACTGATTTTATCTTATCTTTCTTGTTTGTTTGTTTTCAATGAGGTCGAAGTTCTTCTATTTAACACGTGAATACTCCTTCAACTTTCCGGTATATCCTGTTATCTTAAGCTATTCTGAGCAACATTCAAACAACTTTTTTGAAAAAAAACTTGTTAAAAAAATTCATGTTAAATTATAAACAAAATTAAAAATCTGATTTTCATCGTGAACTTGGCTCAGTGGTAATGTTCTAAGATTCGAGTCTAAGGGTCTCGGGTTCGAATCCCATCTGAGTCGATTTGATTTTGCCTGCTGGTTAGACAACTTTTTTTCAAAAAATTTTTTTGAAAGTTGCTCAGAATTTTTTTATATGGGTATTTTTATGCGAGAAACACGACGGAATATTATTTTCCATAAAAAATAGTAAAAAATTTTTTCACGACAAATTTGCACATCCTTTTTTGGCTCGTTGTGGAGTGATTGGATTCACCGGAAATGAATCACAAAAAAGATTTCGAAAGATTTTTTAATAAAATTTTTTATGCTCTGATTGTGTGGCACTTTTTGCCCATATTTTTCTTTTTTCTGATTCTAAGACAAAAATTTTTTATATTTCAAAAAGTGATCAGCAGCATCATCCTACTGATCAGATCACACGTTTTTCATTTTCACTCATCTGATGACCTGATTAATCCGGGAAATAAGAACCGGATCAAGTTTTTTTGCGCATTTACTCGTCTTCTATAGAATCTCATTTTTAAAAATTTCACTTTTCTTCCTACTCATTTTAAAGGATCAGTCCAGTGGGGAAAAAGTTGCCATTCTTGTTGATATTCGAAAAGTTGATAAAAAATGAAGCATTTTTTGTTTTTACGGCATGTTCTGAATCGCTGTAGTTTTCGAGATAATTGTGTTTGAAATTTTGATTTGTGTACAAGCTCTTCGTTGTAATACACAAACTTTTTTGA
>JAQGBS010004360.1:0-10395 GCA_034698545.1 Acrobeloides obliquus
CATATTCTGCTCCAGGCTACGATAATTGACATGATATTAGCTTTTGCTACGATTTTTGTTGATACGGTGAGGTTTTTCGGTTGTTCAAAGTTTCCATCTTCATAATCTTCATCTCAGTAATTTAGATCCTGACCGTTAAAAGTGGACGTTTTTACCTAATTGTTGGAGAACTTTTTCAACATTCTTCACTCGCCGTTAGATTTTACCTTGTTATTTTTTGAAGCTTTATGATGATAGTGTTAAGCAATTTCCTGACCGCCCTGTTTCTATATCGCTATCTAGCATTAACCAAGTATTCCGTAAACAAACTTTAATGACTTTTTTCATCCAGAGGTGTCACACTCACATGGAAAGTCAATTTGAAAATATTACCTCCTATATATGCCGAAATAGTTTTGCTTGTTTGTGTTGTAATTATGATGTATCCCAATGAAGAAGACATCAAAATTGGCAATGAGGACCTGTCGATTTTTTTTATGAAAAAGGAGAGACGGAAGTGGGTATAGGCTTTGTGTTTGTCTTGGTAGGTATTGGAGCGTGTGAAAAGGCCGTAGGATTTTTTTAGAGTGAATTCAGGAGCATTTTCATCTTTACTTTTCTCGTTTCCATGACAATTACAAATTATATAGTTATCGTTGTATGTACGTACAGAATTTGGAAACACATGAAGGCAGTGTCGAAGTTGGTTATTGAGAAAACAAAGCAGGCACAGAGGCAACTTACTCATGCGCTGTTGTTTCAAGTAGGCACGAGGCTATTGGAAATAATTTGTTTACTTTCAGACCATCTCCCCCATCATCCTTATCTTCATCCCATTCATGATTCTCGTCATACCAACAATAGCTAAACTGGAGACCACATTCCTCTCAACAGTGGCAGTAATGTTCATGCCATGGATTCCCGCTATCAACAGCCTCTCAACCATGTTCATCATCAAATCTTATCGAAACGTTATCAAACACATGTTTCTCCGGGACAGACAAGTTGGGTCGACCTGCTAAATCTAATGCATACAAAGCTTCTAATTCAACTGTATAAATTCGAGAAGTGATACCAGAATGCTCCTTTTTGAGACACTTTCAAAGGAGCAATTACCCCGCCTCCAGTAGAGTTACAGATCTTTTCATTCTAATAATCATCATGCGTAATAATTTTGTAGTTAGTTGTTATCCCCTACATTATATTCATAAAAATTTTCATATTTCAATAAAATCGTGAGAATGTTGTAAAAAAGAAGTCATCAAAAACATAGATTTCATTAAAAATAGTAGCCTCGTGGCTACATGAAAGGTTCATAAAAAATAAAAGAAAATAATTAAACGAAGGCATATTTAAAGTTCTCATGCAATAGAAAATGTTAGGGGAAATTCTCATGCTTAATCGAGGATAGAAGTAATGATTTTTGAGATCCAGCTCTTACGACATTGAAAATATAAAACCATTTTTTCTCTTATTATCAAAACTATTTTTCAAAATTTATTCTTTTATATAATTCGGAGTGAGTCTAGTTCGATTAAGAGTGCCGAGTCTAGCGAACGACATATTATTTTTATAGCACTTTTTAATTCAACCGGAAAAGGTAATCATCTGTCACTAGAAAAAGTATCCTTTGGTCGTTTACACTTATTTTACTTGAAAATGACGGACAACACTGTGTTTGTATTTTCAAACGATGAACGTCAAATATGGGGAATTTTGATGCTGGTTGTAAGTCCTAATTTTTGACGGCTTTTTCAATTAAGTTTAGATTGCGATCATTGGTCTACTTTTATATTGTATAGCGTGCTTTTTGAACTTGGCTGTAAAGGAATTTCGAAATGCATTCGGGTATCTTTGTTTGTCGGATGGGATATGTGGGATAGCCATTATGGTTCAATTTATTGGATACACTTGTCCGGTGACAATGTTGTAAGTTTCTAAGCAATGCTTCATATTTTCTCTCTTCCTAGTAATTTGTTTCAGCTTTTTTTAACTTGCGGCACAACCTCCCCCTCTAAGACACAATAGAAACGGCTAAAAAAAGATCGCCTGCTACCTAAATTAGGGGGACGTTTCGCTCATTATTTCGAAAGTCGAGGGCTTTTTCTACATAAGCGTCACTTCAAATTACTATATTTTCAGAATGTATCCACAACCTCCATCGTATCTATGGATAATTGCCATAACCAATTTCAATATGACGTATCTTTACTACGTCTCCATGTATGCCCATTCGTTTGCGTCGATTAATCGATTTCTTGCTATATGCAAACCTTTATTATACCGTAAAATCGACTCTACAAGATTTGTTTCGGGTTTGCTTATTTGTACATGGGTCATACCGTTTGTTCAAACGAGTCCATACTTCTTTAGCGGTGAGTTTAGACGGTCCAAGGAACCCCCACATACAGGGTAATAACGAATAAATGCAAGTTATTTTCAACCCTTTTTTGGGTATATAACTTGGCCCAAAACGCGTCTTTTTCGATAATTTAAAAAAAATTTCCCTCTTGTCGAGCTGCATCGGAATCTGTGGTCGATGAAGCTATTTGAACACTGGAAAGTGGCTAAAAACTGCTTAAATAGCTTTTCGATTTTTCCTCATTTTCTCCATTCAGGAGAGGTTTTCATGAAAAGTGACATGCTATGACTAACTCTTGAGTGTTAGTCATAGCAATGAACTTAATTTATAGATTGCAATTTCTATTTTGACAATGAGTTGCTTCAATGGACTTTTACGGACAACCTATGCGGACAAAATTTTTCATTCTTTATCGATTTCTTATACAACTGCATTTTGATGTTGTTCATGTTTGCTATCGATTGTTACACTTTGTTTGTTCTTAAGAAGACTTTATACAGAGGTAAACTGAATAACATAATTCGATAGTCGTTTTTAGAAAAACATGAAAACAGAAGCCAACCAAGCGATAAAAATCGACGTCTCGAGATTAGCTTTTTCGTCCAGGTAGGACACAATAACGAACAATCGATTGGCTATAATTTTTTAGATTTTCGTGAACATGAGTCTTTATGTTGCGTTTTTAATTGGATATCATATTGTTTATGGATTCGTACAAGGCACTAAATACGGACCGTTCGTAACACAAACTTTTGCTTGGGAAGTTATGCAATTACTTGATGCGTAAGCACTTTTTACCCCAAAGCAAGTCTAGTATTTAGGTCCGTTTTGGCCATTTTCCCTATAAGATGGTGCTATTTGAGAAGAAAGAAAATTGTGTCTATTCATTCTTAAGACCAGCGTCGAAGAAACACGATAACATGAAAATATAAAAAGGAGCATATAAATTTCACGCAGACATGCGTACCGTTTGGTTTTTATACCGATGTTTGTATCAGCTCAAAAACGATTTTTACGGGAAAAATTTTTTAAATAAATTATTTTGAATTTTTTTTACTCCAAAAATTTTCCTATTGCTAAATTTAAAATGATATATAACTTGTGGCGTATGCACACATAGGGGTAAAAAAATGTGCTGAAATTGATGGCATCAAAAATTTTTTATGGAAAATTCTTAAATGTTTACAAGTTTATGACATGCTCTCAATCTTGGCCGCATCAATTTTTCTGGGGTACTTTTCCCAGTATGAACCTCTAAGGTCGAAAATTGAGTACCCTGTTTCTCGGAAAGGTTAGACTTTCGCGCCAAAATTCTTTTATTTTTTTAATAAGTGCCATATATACTTTAAGATTGTGTTAGTTTCAAAAATTGTTGAGATACCTTTTTTCTAGGTCCCCATAGAACTCGATTCTTACAGATAACGTGTCTTAACTGATCTTTTTGGCTACGATTCTAATTGCTGCTAAACTTAACATGACTAATAACGTTCATAAATTTATAATTGACCCCGATGAGAACTTATGAGAAAAAATCACACGAATGCAATAAAAAATCGTAATAGCGTGTTAAACCAATTTATGAACAGCTGAAAGACTTAGAAACGATTAACTTCTTATTTTATAACAAGCTTGTAGTCATTTTAATCTTTTTCTTTTCTACAAAGTTCTCGATGAATTTAGTCGAAGGGTAAGGAAATTCAAAAAGATTCTATTTGGACCGTCAATACGGATACTTCAATGTATTACCCTTAAAGAACAAGTTGTTACGACATGTTCTGAATCGTTGTAGTTTTCGAGATAATTGTGTATAAATTTGTTAAAAGCTCTTCGTTGTAATACACTAACTTTTTTGAATTTTTTGTGGAAAAATTGATTTTTGCATCGATTTTTTAAATTTTTATAACATGACATTGTAGCAATTCGTTTCATTTAGCTATAAAAAATTGCTACAATGTTAATTTTATGAAAATTTTAAAAATCGATGCAAAAATCAATTTTTCTGCAAAAAATTCAAAAAAGTTTGTGTATTACAACGAAGAGCTTGTACACAAATTCAAACGCAATTATCTCGAAATCTATAACGATTCAGAACATGCCGTAGAAACAAAAAAATGCTTCATTTTTCATGATCTTTCCGAATATATCATTTTTTCATATGATTGTAAATGACTGATCCTTTAAATCGTACGGTACTTATACTTACAAAAAAAGTATCTTTTAGTCGTTTGCGCGTATTTTAGCTGAAAATGACGGACGACCCCCTGTTTTCAAACGATGAACGTCAAATATGGGAATTTCAATGCTGGTTGTAAGTCCTAATTTTTTACGGCTTTTTCAATTGAGTTTAGATTGCGATCATTGGTCTACTTTTATATTGTATAGCGTGCTTTTTGAATTTTTTACGGAAAAATCGATTTTTCCATCAATCTTTTAAATTTTCATAAAATGAATATTGTAGCAATTTTTTATAGCTAAATGAGACGAACAAAATGACACTAAAATTATCCAATTTGAACATTATTGAAACGAAAATTCTGATTCATGTTTTCGTTTCAATAGCCCAAAACAATGTTCAAATTGAATAATTTTGGTGTCAGTTTGTTGGATAATTTTGGTGTTACATTAACCATGACACCAATTGCAGTCTACATGCACAGGATGTTTCAGATGAATATCTCCCGAAAGAAAATGTCTTAAAATTGGCAGGGAGTTGTTTTTTGACAAGTCGATTTTTGTACGCTAATCAGGAGAACGAGAACTTTAATACATATTCAAAAAATATTAAAGGGTGTCTGTCTAAAAAAAGCGATCGCGTATGATCTGGCAAGTTTAGCAATAGTAAGAAAGGGTAGAAATTGAAAAGCTTATTGTGCACCGAAGGTACACATGAATTTATATGTTGTCGTCGAGCTAATGAGAAGAAGGAAAAGTTTCGGAATAGGGTATATCTCGATTTTGAGATGCGTGGTTTTGATAAGGGACCGTTGTTTTAGCTGTGCTTGATCAGCAAAAGTTCATGCTCTGGGCCAATGAATTGAAAAACTACCTTGAGAATGTAATAGAGGAGAACGCGAGGAAGGAACAAGCACGCAAGAGGTGAAGTTAGAAAAATGGCAAAAGGGGGAATTCATTCCCATTTAAATTGACTGGACTGTCTAGTGCTAAATTCTAGTTGGTCTTTTATAAATTTTATTCAATTTGGGCCAAAGAAACTTCGAAACGTCTTTCCGCTGAAGAGGATAAATTTTTACCTTGCTTAGATTTAAACGAAAATCACATTCTGGGGGTTTTTTCATTCAAGAAATCAATTGTGCGCATCTCGAAGTGTCAAAACTTAACCCTGAATCAAGGAGCAGGTTTTGTGTAATGAAGGGAAAATGGATTCAAGGCCAGACTTAAGCTTTTAGGCTTCGGGAATGCGCAAAATCAAAAAAAGGTTTTTGAACCCGTGCATCCGCTACTGTACATAGTATATAGAGTAGCAAATGTATACACTACATACCCATAAAACCAAAAAATATAACGGAGCCCTAAATATTATAAGAATCAGAGAGGTCCATCCTAGTAGTATAAAATCATCATGAGTCCATTCAATTCCATAAGCGAGAGTTTGCCAGATACTATAATTTTGGATCTCCGTATTAGACTCTGATGAGTTTTCATTCATTGTTTAAAAAACATCGACTATCATTAAGGAAAAGTTATTTATAGTTCTAAAAATTTTTCCGTGCTTATACAAGTTCTATAAAGGAATAGCACCCTAATAAAAACACTCAATAAAGGGATAATAGAATCACATGTCAGATGATGATATTATTTTGACCAAGAAAACTTTATAAACAAAAAAGTACATACATGCTTCGGAATAAACAGCAACTACAAATTTGGCTGATATCCTTACACAAAGTGTTCTAAAAGTTCCAAGACACCTTTTATGCAAACTTCAATTCGATTCTTAAGCAACGAGCAGTCGAAATTACATTATTTTATGCTAAAAATAACTGTTCTGATAAAATTTATTATTCATATTCAACACCTCCTCGTTGACACTCTTATCACTTCATTCAGCGTCATAAACGTTCTAGTTTTTGGTCATAGAAAATTTGTCATACGATTATTACGAATTTGCCTATTACACTTTACGATTTTTCCATTTGATTTTAGAGGAGAAAGAAAACATATTATGAGTTTGTTAGTGGACCAAATTTGTAGTATTTGCACCGATATTATTCGAGAAGATTTTTGCACTACACAATGTCTACACCCGTTTCATTATAGATGTATTTCTCTATGGATTAAAGTAATTTTTTGTATAGTTGCCAAAAGCTCGCATATTTCAGCGCTCAGAAACTTGTCCAGACTGCCGTCGAGTCATATATCTTGCAGACCTAATTCGAAATTTTGCCATTCAACAAAATTCTCTACCACCTCCGACAGTTCCTAGTACTTCTATAGCTTCAACCTCTACAAATTCCCAACAAACTCAATCAAACAATCAGCCAAGTGAAAATGCCTCCATAAGCAATCAACCTGGACTAACTGCCAGGAAACTTTGTGCTGCAACCTTATTATTTTCGAATGGAACTCGTGATTTTCCCATATTACATGTAGAACTGGATCAAGCTAGCTTTCTAATTCCATTCATGCCTGCATATATTTCGGGAAATGGGCTAGTCTATGATAGCCTAAAATCTATAAAAATCGATTGCTGCATTGATGTTCCATGTGCATATGACATGGACGCTTTTCTAAACGTATGTCAAGGATTGGCACCTTCTATGGGAAACTTAACCTGGATTATACCAGAAAGCCCAAAGCTAGGCTATGATAGATTCTGCAAAGTGCTAAGAAATTTGCAGGAAGCGCCACAGATTCAAAGAATTGTTGAAAAGTAAGACTAAAATATTTGCTAAACTTTGCATAAAATTGCTAAGATTTGCATTTCATATAAAATAATCTATGAAATTTGCATAACATTTCTAAATTTAGGATCAAATTTTAGAGTTCTTATGCAATTTCATAGATCTTAGTAAATTTGGGTGAGAGACTTTTGCGCACAGGACATTTGCGTACTGGGCATTTGCGTCCCGACATTTGCGCACCGGACATTTGCGCCCCGACATTTGTGCCCCGACATTTGTGCCCTGACATTTGCGCACCGGAAATTTGCGTCCCGACATTTGTGCTTCGACATTTGTGTACCGGACATTTGCGCACCGACAGTTGCGCTTCGACAATCGAAAAAGCACCAAATTTGCTTGCACAAATTCCGGGCCTTTCAACCTATATAAAAAGCCATTTTTAACGGCGCAAATGGCCGGTGCGCAAATGTCGAAGCGCAAATGTCGGAGCGAAATGTCAAAGCGCAAAAGTCTAGTGCACAAATGTCCGGTGCTCAAATGTCGGTACACAAAAGCCTTTCACTCGTAAATTTTAGGGATGCGAGTTTTAGCGTTTATTATATGTTTTTAGAGTAAACTTGAACGGCGTCGGATTAGTGAAAGCCATTGTATTCATTGGGAACGTTGCTTATGAAATTTTAAAAGTCACTCGTTATCCCCATTGCTACATAATTTCTGGGCCGACAGTAAAGATTTGTTATCTAATTGATGACAATCGCATCACAATGAATATTCAAGATCTAGGTGCTTTAGCCGAAAAATACAAGTTTGATTATGTTTTTATGAAGGTCGATTTAAGAAGGTACGTTTATGCAAATTTTTATAATTTTAAAATCATTGTTTAGAGAAGCAGCTGATGAAATTTTCAAAGTTCATGAAATTTTGCGGCCCAAGAAGACTATTTATATAATTCCATATGCTTTCAAATATGAAATGGATGTCAATGTAAGCTAGATCTAGGTCCGGAAATAAAAGAGCACAGTCACTGATCATCGTTCGATGATATTGAACAATGTTTCTTTTCACATGAACTGTGTTCAAATTCATATGAACTGTTTTCTGTGTCCACCTTCTTTAATCAACTATCGTTCCTATCAAATTTTACCTTCGATATTAAAGTTCACCGAACTTTTCTATCCAAAGGATTTTTATTTGGCGTGGCGACAGTTGAGGGCGGGCATTTGAGGATGAGACATTTGAGCGCTAAATCGTGTTCTACAAATTCCCCTCCACTTAAAGGTCCAAAAAACTGACCCCTCTTCCCTTGATATCAGAAAACTGTCAGGAACCTTGAAATCTAGACCCCTTTCTTTTCAGGTAGTGTATAGTAGTTAAAATTTTTGTTTCAGAAAATCCACGAAAGGCTAGAATCACGGTGTAGATTCGACTCAGAGATCTCCATTAACTGTTTTGAACTTTTAAGTTGTGGAAAAAGTTATTCGAACCGATTAATACTGAATGAACCTGATACTGGAACAACTTCAACGAGACGATCTAGACCTCGTGGTTTTTATAACCCATCAAGGTATGAGCCAGCTCATTTTAGAATTCTATAAATTTGTGTTTAAAGAGGCCATATGTACCATCCATATATGGAAAATCATTCGGATGAGCCTAGGAATCAAACAGATGAAGATGAAACGAACGGTAAATGTATCATATCTTACGATTTTTAAACTATTTATAGTAATTGGACGTGAGGCTGGATGGCTTTTGGGAATGACAAGCGGGTCTGTTGGATTTATTTAGTGCAATAGAGATTTTGAAAATATCACTATCAGAAATAAAACTTTGGCAAACCACAAAATCTTGCGATTTATTGTTTTATGCTTATCCCAAAAGTTTCCGAACCAAACTGGTTGGTTTTGATTGCATTTCAAAGCTTAAATTCATACCTTTAAAATGCGACCAAAACCAATTTGATTCGGAAGCTTTTGAAGTAAGCGCATAACAATAAATAGCAAGATTCTGTAGCTTGCCTAAAGTCTCATTTCCGATAGTGTAGCTGTAATTTTGTATAATCACCAGAATTGAACAGAAACAATAAAAAATTAATACCTTTTTACCAATTTACACAAAATTAAGGCTGTTTGTTTGGGACGCTCCATAATAGTGTAACAGTAGGACTCCGGACTTGTGGAGTTGGATTACCATGTGGTTAACTGTATGTGCCTTGTGGGCGTAGTTTGCAAGAGAGAAAATGGCTATTAAACTATTTATTAAAGGGGGTAAACTTTGCAGCAGCACTTTCGAAAAAATTTTTTTAAATTTTTGCAAAAATTACTTTTCTAGGGGTAATTTTATGCGAGAAATCGATTGCGCGCATCGAAAAATTCTGAAAAATTTTTCGGGAGGTCAAAAGCCCCCAAAAATAATTTTGTTGTTTTAAAACTTACAACCCCTAATTTTGACGCATTTTTTTCAATTTTTTGACCCCCCGAAAAAATTTTTCAGAATTTTTCGATGCGCGCAATCGATTTCTCGCATAAAATTACCCCTAGAAAAGTCATTTTTGCAAAAATTAAAAAAAAATTTTTTTTTCGAAAGTGCTGCTACAAAGTTTACTCCCCCTCTCCTTTAAGGTGACGGAGATAGCACAAACAGACACACATAGCACGTTTAGGCGGGATTTATAGTTCTGCCGTATCGTGACACGATAGTGCATTTTTGTGTCGTACGACGCGTCATACGACACAAAATGCGCAGTTGCGTCGCGACGGAAGTATAAATGGCGCCTTAATGTGTTAAAATTTACTTTGGAATAAATATTGAATATGATTTATTGATAAAAGTTTTGCAAAGAAAGAATAAAATCGAGTCAATGTTAAAGGTGAGCGCAAAACTATAAAAAAGCGTCGGAATTTTTGGAATACCTAATAAAGGCAAACAATCGATTGGAGAAAACGAGATGACAAATCGTATCAGTTTTTGGTTTCTTCATACCTCCAGCTTATATACAGACAATAAATAGTAGAAAAAAAGCTGTATGAGTAATTTCTGAATTACTCATAGAAAAATAGCGGGTGTAAAAAATACATGACGTTTACATAGACTGTTTATGCCTTAAACAAAAAAGTCGGGGTGCAATGGATAGAGAAGGCGATCATCCAATCTGGCAACTTAAGCAACGTTGGGGGGGGGGGGGCCGCCCGG
>JAQGBS010004361.1:0-10394 GCA_034698545.1 Acrobeloides obliquus
AAGTGCTGAAGAAATTTCAAAGTCGTGGAGGGAAAGTTTATGTGCTCAATAAATACAGGAAGCCTAGATTTTCTTATCATTATAAGGAAAATTTGAAACCATTTTTTGGTATAGACTCGAATGAAAGGTTTGAAACGATACAAATGAAACGATGTCATTTCCAGACGGCATCCGGAAACTGGTTTGAATTTGCCTGAATATTGACACGAAAACCCTGAATTTTGTTTTGTTCCATTATGTTTCATTCGTATTGTTTTATTTGATAGTTTCGTTCGTATCGTTCTATTCTCTTTGTTCCATTAGAGCCTATGCCTTTTAAAAAAATTAAAACTTTAGACCTCTACAAGAAAAGTTATTATTATGAAAAGTCTAGAATATTTAGTCATAATTTACTTGGCTGAAAAAAATCAATTATTACCTCCTAAAAAATAAGTACAGTGTCAATCACAGCAAACCTGGTCTCCCAAGGAGAAAAAAACTCGAATTTTCAAAAAAAAATTGGCCAAATCATCTGGATTTTGGTGTTCAATGGGTTTTTTGAAATGGGAAACTCGAAACTAAAGGATTTGTTTGACAACTGGAAGTAGTCGCGTAACCAGACCACCAGTATCGAGGGCACTTTCGAAAATTTTTGAAAAAATGGATATTGTTGTGAAAATCATGGGGGACCATTGTGGTGAGGAGAAATTCCGGTCCTTCGGAACGGAGGAGGGTGCACTTGCACCTCCTGCACCTTTCTTGGTTACGCCGCTGACTGGAAGGCTTAATCCTAAGGGGGACACGGTGTACCAAAATTCCGAAAAGGTGTAGGCAAGGGCCAAAAATGTTGCCAATCGACTCAGGTTGTCAAGCTATTCAAAACAAGTAACTGGTTTTGTATTTTTGTTCATTTTCGCTTCAATAAGCATACCCCCTTCCCTGAATCAGGATCGGATAAGCTTTTTCAAAGTCCAAAAATCATTTCCCGTCTATGAAAACCCAGATTTTCTTGCTAAAACTCGAATTTTAGTCAATTTTCACTTCAATAAACCAACCCCCCTGATTCTGGTCAAAACTTTTTCCAAGAGTCATATGTGATACATTTGTACATACCTGGATACTCTTCTTCACAAAACCTTCCAAAGCTGTTTTCCTCATTCTCTCAAATGAAAATGACCTATAAGTGCAAGCTTCATGTGCCGAAACTCCTGGCAAACAAGTCTTTTCATAATAAAAATTATTTGCGGATGGATTTGGATTCAAATCCGCAGTACCCGCCGGACTGGCCGCATCATCGAAGAAATAGCAAGTTTCTCTTCCGTCAAAATTAAATGAAGCACAGACACGTTGGGCACCAGTAGTGGGTTCGATGTTGTTGCGACAATATTGTGCACAAGTGAGATCGTGACCAGCTGTGGAGACGACTACTGGGGTGCCATCAAGTCTGGCTCTGGAGACGCGGACAAAAGCGGCGGTTTCATGATTTCCACATTCGAAAACGGCATGGGCTGATAATAAAAGGGTGGAGAGGTAGAGAAATATCGATTTTAATCTTGTCATGGTGGTTTAATCTGAAAACTTTACGGAAAAATATATTAATGTTAAAAACAGGCAGGCCTAGGCATAAGGATAAGCCTAGGCTTAGGCTTAAGCCTAACTTAAGTCTTTACAACATTAAATTCAATACTATAAATAAGATCAATAATTACTCCCGATAAAACATTCCTTTAGTACAGTCATCTTTTTCTCCGACATGAACAACTACACACCTTGCAAGTTTCGCTCTCTCCAAGAGTAACATCTTTAGATAAACGGATATCGCTCTTACATATCTTATTCGGATTCCTGAAGAGATTGACGCCATCAGTGCGTCTTTTCACTTCTTCCTTCTTCCCATCTTTCCGTCAATCGCACCCTTGACCTGTGTGGGCGACGAAAATTGGGTCGATTCACCTGGAGGAAAGAAACGCCTGAAGGAGAAAAGAAAGCGTCGAGATTGACGCCGTTCCGAAAGAGATACAAAAGTCGGATGTTTCATTGGTTTTTAAGGAATGGGATTACAAGAGAACCGTTGAAGATCAATTTAGGAAAGGAAAACGAAAAAAAATATTTGGATTTTGACATAGTAGACTCGAATCGAAAGGAATTTTTTGATTCTGACCACTAGAAGTTAACTCTACGTATATCTCCATAAAGTTAACTCTACGAATATCCCCTTGAAAAGTTCCAAAATTCATTTACCATAAATCAGGTTCATGTAATCATTTTCATGTCTCAGAAATGCAAGAAACTGATTCCCCGCCTAGAAAAACCCAAGAACGGTTTTCCGCGAAAATTCGAATTTTAGGTCATTTTTGCATTAATACACTCATCCCTTCCTTGAATCAGGATCAGAAAAGTGTTTTCAATGTTTGGTAATAAGCAAAATAGATTTTTCGAGTAGAAAAAATCACAGAGCAGCGTAGCCAGACACCAAGAATGGAGAAAGAACCAAAGAGTTGAGAGCAGTGGTTAGTCAGACTCCAAGAATGGGAGGGAGAACAAATTTTGTGGCGACCTTTTTTGGCTGACGTGCTCCATGCCGACCAAAAATAAAAAAAGAACTTGAGGTACGGATGCTACATAGCTTTTTTGTAAAATAAATTGGATAAGGAGCGGCTACGGCGCTCTCGGCTGCCAATCTCAAGCGAAACTTCCGAGAGGTTTTCTCGAGAGTAGTTTCTGAGCGTCGAGCAGCGCCACTTATTTTACAATTTATAATCGTTTCAATAAACAATTCAATTGAATCACGCAACATTACCTAATTCAAATGAATTTGATTATCGGCACCACACGTGAGCTGCAGGGTGTCGTGACGACAGGGCAGGGTCGGAGGGTTGTGCCAAGGGGTCAAGGGGGGTCGTGCCGAGGGGTCGAGAGGGTTGTGCCAGGGGAGAGGAAAGAGGGTCGTGCCAGGAAGGGGGAGGACAGAGGGTTATGCCGGGGGGGGGGGGGAAGATTTTATTATTTTGGTCTGTCGTTACGACAGACCAGGGTTGTGGAGTTGTGCTTTAAAAAAAACTACGACAGACCACACGCCCACATGTGATCGACACGATTGATGAAAATTTAAAAATTCAAATATAATAGTCAAGTTTTTAAAATGAATTTTTAAACCCACCAAAATTTTTAAAAATCACATTAATAAAACAAAAGGCTAAATAGAGCTAACTTCTCGCCGCACTATACCTAACGGCACATGAATAATTGGTATTTAGGTCACGACCTTGATTAAGAAAGTCGGTTCTTAGAGAAGGACCCGTTCTTTATGTCTACAAAAAACCGGCGCGCAGGTGAACATTGGGAATAAATACCCATCATTCAAGTATCCCTATTAAAAGAATGCGAAAAAACGGTTCGTTATTGTGAGAATTAGTAGGTCTTTTTAACAAGACGGTTGATTCAATTCAGGAAATTAAAAGGAAAAAAGGTACTACTAAGGATTAGCGAACGCAAACGACAGGGTACTATTTCAGGAAAATTTTTTTCTAAAATAAAACTTGTTAGTGGTATTTTTGCTATAAATCGATTGCGCATTTATAAAACATGAAAACGCCAAACACGATCACCCAGAGATGCGAATTTTTTCTGCCCAAACACGACCACGCAGGGATGCCTATGAAAATCTATAAAATAAAATCATTCACCAAACAAATTACCGTTGAAGCCATTCAACAAACAATAAAGAAGATGAATAATGTAATTGAAGAACTTCGAGAGATGAATCTCCATAATCTCTATAGCTGCAGCTCACCGACAATGAATTAGACGACTGTAATGAAAACTATTTTATGGATCACAAACTTGTTTGCGGCAATCAAATATCTTCTGATGCGAGAAATTGCCGATGGGTCTGTCACAAGTGCCGTTGCCTGCATTATAACATAAAGCCCACGAAGAACTATATGCTGGTACCTTTTTTGAAGAAGCACAGATTCCAAGAAAGACGATTTGTAATCTTTTCTATCTTTAGACTTAATGCACTTTTAAGAAAGTTACATTTTAAACAAATATTAGAAGATGCGATATCACATTGGTTCACAAAATTTCGAAATGTTTGCCAGTGTTACTTCCAAGGGCGTTGCATTTGGTTGTGCGGTCACAATATGGTGGTTGGAGTCGATGAATGCTTTATTACACCGAAAAAAGGAAGACGTGGAAGACGTATACGAAAACTCAATTGGTGGCTGTTTGGAGCGACAAAACGCGGAGCCAACCGTTCATTTTTTGGGCTTTGCCGTAGAAGAACCGCTGCAGTGTTAGTTATCGAGGCTAGTTAGTTGGTGTCATAATCTTGTTCATTTGTTTCATTGATTTTGTCTTCATTTTATTTCTGTCTCGTCTTTTGGTGCAATACTCGAACAACAACAATCTTTCTTTTCAAAAGTGTTCGAGTATTGCAACGAAAGTTCTGAATTTGGACACTTTATTAAATTGTCGATGTTATGTTGTTTTATATTGATTAATTAGTGGGTTGGTTAATTAGTTAGCGATAGTTAGTTAATTATAGAGTTAGTTAATTAGTTGTGGACTTTCGCGAATAAAGTTTATTATTGTTTTTATTTTGTTTTGTGAAAGTTGTTATAAATCTCGAAGTCTGTTAGCTCTAGTGATTGATTAGTGGCTAAAAGAACAGTTTTACTACACGATTAATATTTGTGGGCCCAGTACGTTTCGCTGACGCATAAATCGACTCATAAGGTCCTTGAAAAACCTTTAAAATGTTCACTTGGTAGCAAGCGTATTTTCGTTTCCACCACCTCAAATTGTTTTTTTTCTTGTTTTGAATGAGTAAAAATAAAGTTGTGCATGATATGGTGACACGGTCGCATGGTGCGAAGTTGTCGAAATCGGTCGAGAAGCAAATTGATAATTTAGTCATATCTATTCCGGCAACAAGTAATCTGGCACCCGAAAAAGAGGCGTCAGATGAAATGCCTAAATGGAATATTTTTAGTGCAATGCCGAAAAGTGATGTTTTTGATAATTCGGTGAAAAATAAAAGCCCGGATTTGCGCAACGAAGATTTATTGACTGAATATGATGTAGTGTTCGATAATGAGGGAATTGCATCTAATCGGTCTATGAAAAGTGTCGAAATGGTTGAACGTAAATCTGTGCAGGAAAATTTGCATAATTCAAACGAAAATGCTCTGTTAGGAAACAAAGCTACCGCATTTCTTCTGGAGAATGGTAGCAACGTTGTTCAACCGCAAGCTCTAAATTTTTCTGCTTTGAATAACCAAAACCGAAGTGCGCAAATTTTTCCTAGTAATACCGGAAACCAAAACTTTTTCCCTGCCGGTAATTCGCATAACGAAGTTGAAATTTTGCGTTTACAAATCGAGTTACAACGTTTAAAGAACGAGGAACTAGCTCTGGAAGTGGAGGTCTCAAAATCGCGGGAGATTGCGCAGGCCACATGTCCGAGAAACGTTTCAAATTCTTCGTCTAATGTTAAAAACGCGAATTTTGTATATAAAGTTCCTAATTTTAGCAATACGAATTTACAGAAAGCAAATCTAAAAATGGCAACGGAACAAGATATGTTGAACCAAGATTTTGGAACTCGAAACGAACCGTCTCCACTTCCGAAAGATGTTGGACTCAACGCAAATGCTGGAAATATTGGGTTAAATTTGGAAATTTTTGGTAGGTCTTTTGATGCTATGCAAGTGTCCTGCCAAGAGTTGCGGGCAGCAAATGAGGCTCAACAAATGGGAGTGGCACTTCAGGGTATCGAGACTCTAAGGGGCGATGAATCTTCCGACCAAATTAAGAATTTTTTCGAACGGTTCGAAATGTTAACTTACGGTTGGACATCTTCAAAAAAGTCTAGACTATTGGCATTAAAGGTTAGTGGCCGGGCGCAACTCATTTTTAACTCGCAAATGGTCGAAATAAGGGACGATTATCTAATGATGAAGGGTGCACTTTTATCTAAGCTTGTTGACGGTAGCGCTGTTCGTTCGAATGCGCAGGATAAGTTGATAAAAGGAATACCGAGAAGCTATAATGAAAGCATCCAAGATTTTTCTCTAAGGGTAGAAGGATTAGTGCGTTCTTCTCTCCCTGGGTGCCATGAAGAACAAATTCTGTACCAATGCAAGAAATATTTTGTCGAGTATCTCAACGAGTCTGCAATTTCGGATATGCTTGCATTAATAGGGGATGATATCGATTTCCATGACTTAGTAAATAAAGCGATGACTTTGAAAAATCGAGAATCTAATTCATCCTTTTCTCGTAATCGACAAAATGAAAATCGTAATTTCTCTGGATTTGGAAATAATCATGGGAACTTCCGAGGTGGCCAGGCTACCGGAAACTTCTCACGATTTAATTCAAATAATCGAAATGAGGAATATAACGATTTTGTTCATCGTAATCCAAATTTGTCGAACACAAATTATACCCCAGTCGGAAACAATGCTATCAGGGGCCACGGATTTAACACTCCGCGTGGCCGAGATGGTTTTGACCGAGAACGTGGAGGCCTTCAAGATGATCAAGTACGTCCGCTTGTACCCAACCAGCAGCAAAATAATGCGAATTTCAACCGAAACAATGGTCAGACGCACGCAGGATTAGCTGTAAAGAAAGGGCAAGTGAAGGCGAATAGCGAAGAAAATCCGGTTCCTGCTAATGTTGAGCCAGAAGCAATAGTTGGTATGAATCGTACAACAACGAAAGAAACCAAGGCTACTACTTCTGCGTATAATCAAAGCTATCGACTTTCGATGAATCCTGATGAAAAAGCTGAAATGGAGGAAGTTGAACGAATGATACTCTCTTGCTCGGTAGTCTCAGCACCCGGTTTAAAGCAAGAATCATTACAGCCTTCTCGTGTTCCAGCAGCCATTGGTGGTTGTCCTATTGTACTTGTCACTATTCGTGGAGTTCATCTCAAGGCTCTAGTAGACCCAGCTTCACAGGTATCTTTAATATCGAGCAAGTGTATGCAAAAGCTTATGATGACAACGAATTTAAAACCGGTCGAAAATGGTATGCACGAAGCAACTGGGGGTAATGTAGTTGGTGCAAATGGGCTACCATTGGGTATAAAAGGTGCTATTACATTGGAGGTCGAATATAATGATGTAAAGAATCCAGTGGAGTTTCAAATTAACTTCGACTCAATGCCTACTCCGATAGTTTTGGGATCGAATTGTTTGAGTGACCTAGGATTCTGTCTTTTCAATTATATTACCGGTCAAGAAATTGATTTTTCGCCTTCGACTTATCCGTGTAATGTGACTTCAAATGTCGTATATTTAAAATCGTCAGCGTGCAACGATGAGCATCCAAATTGTACGGTTATATCCGGTTATCAAGAAGTAAAGCAAGTGAATGCTAAAAAGCGAAAACGCAACAAAAAGCGTTCAAACAATCGAGCTTATACTATCGATAAGACCATTGCGCCTAAGCCTCTAGAAGCGCGTCCGAGGACGGACTCTTCTGAGAGGACGGGGTGGAAGTCGGGTCCGGTCCAAAATGTCAGCAGATCCATTGGAAGTCGAGCGGTTACCACGACAAATGCGAAAATTTTTGAAAATTGGCGAAGTTCAACCAATCAAAATTTAAAATCAACACTTTTGTCCAGCGCTCCACGTGGAGTTGGATTGAAAGTTTTTGAAGGTAAAAGTTTTGAAAGCGGTATGAAGCCACAAAATGAAATTTTCGTCAGTCATGTGGATAGGCGACTTCCCGGTCCAATGAACGATCAGAACTGGAGAAGTTGGCAAATGGAAGTTGCTGAAACCAATAGAAGTCGACCAAGTGCAAAGTGGAAGCTGGTAGAAGCTGAGGGCCTGAAGTAGAAATTAAATTTTATGTTAGGTTTTATTTTATATGTTTTTTTTTATCATGTCCTTTACAAAAACTCTTATATCTCTCCCCTTATTTTTTGTCGCTTGTGGGACCAAGCTTTCATACGGCGGGAGAGTGTCATAATCTTGTTCATTTGTTTCATTGATTTTGTCTTCATTTTATTTCTGTCTCGTCTTTTGGTGCAATACTCGAACAACAACAATCTTTCTTTTCAAAAGTGTTCGAGTATTGCAACGAAAGTTCTGAATTTGGACACTTTATTAAATTGTCGATGTTATGTTGTTTTATATTGATTAATTAGTGGGTTGGTTAATTAGTTAGCGATAGTTAGTTAATTATAGAGTTAGTTAATTAGTTGTGGACTTTCGCGAATAAAGTTTATTATTGTTTTTATTTTGTTTTGTGAAAGTTGTTATAAATCTCGAAGTCTGTTAGCTCTAGTGATTGATTAGTGGCTAAAAGAACAGTTTTACTACACGATTAATATTTGTGGGCCCAGTACGTTTCGCTGACGCATAAATCGACTCATAAGGTCCTTGAAAAACCTTTAAAATTTTCACTTTGGTATTTTAGTGCAGTCCAATTCAAAGGTCTCCAATGAGAGTTTGAATACTCGTACTCGACTTGAGTCGGCAGTCTTCGTGTGGAAGTCCGAAACCAACCATGTTTGATGGAGACGTAGTAATAAGTCCTAGTTGAGGCATTTGTATTTTTATAATTAGGGTGCAGTAATGTTTTTAATCTGTTTGTAATAATATTCATGATAGTAATGCCTTATTTAACTAAATGCGTTTATAACTAACTAGTTTCATAAGCACTAACAGGTACAAATGGTAACCCGTCCCAGCATCCATCAATAATTATTACAATGATTCGGCGTCACCTCCGTCCTGGAACCACTGTCATGTGTGATACGTGGAGAGTATATTGTGGAATTCAAGCTCAATGATTATTTTATCGGCATTTTGTAACCAACCACACCTACCACTTTGAATTCAGTTAATCGCCGTATCCATACTCAGACGATCAAATCCAAATGGCGGAAATTGTGCGCAAACGTTTGACGAAAATATGGAACCACGACAAGCAATATGATCTTCACATCGCTGAATTTAATTGGTGCGAATGTTTTGAACGAACAAAGTTTTCTACATTTTTTTATTGCATTCGCGGTTATCCTTATCATCTTATTTCTCATAGACATTGTTCACAGGTTTTGTATTGATTGAATTTTATCAAGCATAGAAATCTGTTAATTTGGATAGTTCTTCTCTTCTTTGCTTTCTAATAAGGTCGACGATTTCTTTACTGGTTTAAAGTTTGTAATGCCATTTATCGTTAGAGCCATTTTTGTCTTGATTTAGTCACTGGTTTATTTAATTTTATGCATTTTTACTAACTTATCAAAAATCATTTTTGCCCAAAAAGTTTCATATATTTCACAAATTACGTTAATTCAAAAAACTACACTTTTAGCACAAAAACAAAATTTTAGCTTCAGTAAGGTAACAAGGTATTGGTAGACCAAGATATCACTAGCGATAAGAATATGGAATAATTTTATTCGCGGCGTTTCGAGACCATGTCTTGTAAGCCTGAAGAAGTTGTTATGCAACGAAACGTCGCGAATAAGATTATTCCATATTCCTATCGTTATTGATATCTTTATCTACCAATACCTTGTTACATTACTGGATTCCCACATTATGCGATTCCCATTTATCTCCGCTTTACAAGTCGCCACCCAGTATCCTGAAACTGTATCCTGTCGTTTGCGGTTGCTAATCCTTAGTAGTACCAAAAAAAAAGATTATTTGAAGATTATGAAATCATAAAAAATTTAATGGGCACAGATTTATTTACATGAAAAAATTTTTATACGTATTGTATGCGCCGATGGCCAATTTGTTCTTCTTTAGATGTTAAAGGCACATAGATAACACCCATTAATCGTTTCTTAACTAATTTATCTTCAGAGATTTTATCGATTTGAAAAAATTCTTGGTTATCCCTGCCAACTGGGATCACCATTCTTCCACCAACAGCTAATTGATCGAGTAGCTAAACAAGAAAAAAAGTTAATCAGAAGATAACAGGATCTCTCATGAAGTCGAAAATCCCACCAAAAAAACTGGAGGCAGGGATAACATTTGTTGTGTTACACAAAACCTGGGGGATAAAACTTTTTGTCTCGGGACATAATTCTGGGGGAGAGGAAAATCAAATTTTTTGCTCCGTTCAAAACTTGTGGAGAGGGAGGTTGAGACAACGTATAAAAATTTCTGGCAGAACCAGCCCTGGGACGGAGCCTGTTCAGCCTCGGGCAGTCCTTTTAAAAAACCTATCCGGAATAAAACTCTAAAAAAACCCCGAGGAGCTGATCTAGTCAAATTTTTTTCCTGGGACAAGTTTTGTTCTGCCGGATACAATTTTTGTTCTTGTCCTCCAAATGCACTTCTATGAAAAATGCAAACTAACTTTTGAAGGTATTTCAGGTGCGGCGGCACCTACATGTATGGCATCATATGGAGCATCTTGTTCATAAC
>JAQGBS010004362.1:0-10394 GCA_034698545.1 Acrobeloides obliquus
GATTAATAACTATTTTGACCCAATGGTTGCTGATGATGATAACATGGCCTGGTTGCAGTTTTATGTGGATGTATGTATAACCTGGTTACCTGTCACATTCTCAAATTCTCTTTTCACATTCTCAATTTTACATTCTCAATTTCAAATCTCAAATTTCAGATTCTCAAAAAGACTATATAGGACATTTCCGGACAAGATTCTGAATCCGGATTCTGAACTCGGATTCTAGATTCGGATTCAGATTCTGGATTCAGAATTCGGATTCTGAATCCGGATTTTGAATCTGGATTCTAAATTTGGATTCAGATTCTGAATTTGGATTTTGAATTCGGGTTCTGATTTTGAATCCGGATTCTGAACCCGGATTCGGATTCAGAATCCGAATTTAGAATCCAGATTTCGAATCTAGAATCCGAATTCAGAATCCGAATTTAAAATCAGAATTCTAATTTAGAATCCGAATTCAGAATCAGGATTTAGAATCCAGATTTAAAATCCGGATTCAGAATCCGAATCCAGAATTCGAATTCAGATTCCGAATTTAGAATCCGAATTCAGAATCTCGAATCCGGGTTCAGAGTCCGGATTCAGAATCTGAATCTAGAATCCGAATCCAGAATCCGAATTTAGAATCCGAATCTAGAATCAGGATTTAGAATCCAGAAATCGGATCTAGATTCAGAATCAGGATTTAGAATCTGAATTCAGAATCCAGATTCAGAATCTTGTCCGGAAATGCCCTATATAGTCTTTTTGAGAATTTGAAAGTAACCCAGCCAGGTAGAACCTAACCCTGGCCATGACTCTGACCTTAATGACACTAACCATTTCAAGTCCATTTTTAGATAGGCACATCATTTTTCTTCACTAGTTTTGCTGGTCGTGATATTACTTATCATTTATTACAAAACAACTCTAACATGTATGTCTTCGAATTCACTTATCCGTCACAAATTGATGGTGGATATAACAATGTTGTTCCAGATTGGCATCGTAAGTATAAGTTTTGTTTGGGTCTCAAAATCTTCAAATTTAGCTGTCCCCCACATGGCTGAAATTCCATACCTATTTTATCAAGTAAATTGGGAAAAAGAATTGGAAGCAGGGAAGATCAATCAAACAGATTTTGATCTAACTAACTTTTTTGGCGAAGCATGGACAAATTTTGCGAAGTTTGGGTAAGGGTTATAAAGGTTCTCCTCTAAAAGGGGAGGTCATGGCTCCCGGAACTAAAAAAATTTTTTACTTTCTTGGTCAAAAATCAAATTTTTTACTTAAAAATCGGAAAAAATTCGCTTTTTTTCGAGGGTCGAAAAAAAGTTTTTTGGGAGTTTGGCCCTCCCGGAATTTACTCCAGCATTTAAAGTCCCTTAGCATCCACCTCCGAAGCCACTGTCCTCCACCCTTTACTTTTACGACGTTTAAAATAAATATATTTTTAGAAAACCAACAATGGATGACTCATGGAAGCCAACAACTTCATCAGACCCAAAAATGATGGAATATTTTGAAATTGGCGCAAATTCGGGGATGAGAACTGGATATCGTAAACATGATCAAATCACATTTAACCAGGTAATTATCTTGTGAAGAGGGGTAGAGTGAGAAAGAGGGTAAAAGGTCTGAAGAGAAAAGGAGGAGGGAGAGAACAGTCAATAACAAACTTTTTAGCTTCTACCACCAATTCTTGGTGAAACACCCCCGTATCTACCTGACTATAATAATGGGTCTTTAATTGGTATATTTGTTATATTTCTCCTCATCAAAACTCTGCAATTTTAGGCTGTCCAGCCGGATGGACCAAATCTACTGTAAATTCACATAAATGTTATAACATTTTTACGGATATATCCAATTTCGAACATAACCTTGGAGAATGTCAGTCTCACTTGGGTGAAATGGCCAGTATCGATAACGCGTTTGAGAATAATGAAATTCAATGTAAGTAACAGAGTTGGGAAATAGAATTATCCGGATCCGGGAAAATTGGATAAATCCATATTTTCCCGGATTTATCCGGAGAATTCAGGGGAAATCTACTACAAACTACAAATTTTACTAAAAACTATAAAAATTTACTATAAACTACAGAAATCTACTACAAACTACTAAAAATCTACTTTTACAAAACTTGACCAAAATTATGTAAGACAATTTCAAAATGAATTAACTTTTGCGGATATTGATTTTTCGGTATCAAAATCGCCTATAAAGTTGAAAAATAAATAAATAAAAGTTACAAAAAATGTGTAAAAATGTCGCATAAAAAGATTTTCCTAGCTAAAAAAGAAAGGAAATTCCCCAGAATTTCCCCGGGGAAATCTGGATAAATCCGGAATTTCCCTCTCCCGGATAAATCCGAGGGGGGGGGGAGGAATCCCAACTCTGGTATATTTTGAATGCTACATGGACAACAAAAAATTTTGGTCTAAATCCCTAAACATTTTAGCATATATCAAACAGAATGCTCCAAGTTGTAATGTTACTTATATTGGTCTTATAGACAATGGAGGTATGTGGACTTGGCAAAATGGTGACAAATCTAATTATATGAACTGGGAAACAGGTAAATTTAGCAATACACTTACATCAGCTAAATTTTTTAGGAAATCCTACGACAAACTCATTTTATAACTGCACTTTATTCAACTCAAGTAATGGAAAATGGGTAAATCAAGACTGTTTTACTCATAGATGTTTTCTTTGTGGTTATGCTATATAAGTATTTTATGGACAAATAAAACTTTGATTCAGTGAAGGCGTATTGTTAATACTGAAATTTTACAAGTTTAATGGATCAGTCCACTCGGGAAAAAACACTATGAAAAAAGTTATATGTTCGAAAAGTTCATAAAAAATGGAGTTTTTACGGTAACGAAAACATAAGCAATTTCAAACGCAATTATCTCAAAAACTACAACGATTCAGAATTTACCATAAAAACAAGAAATGTTCCATTTTTCATGAACTTTATGAATATATAACTTTTTCATAGTGTTTTTTTCGACTGGTCCTTTAAATTTTTATTTGAATTCAAATATCAAAAGCTAAAATGCTATCCTCGATCCTTCTTTTTCCTTTCACTTCTATTTCCGGCTTTGTTAGCTTCAATAGAATGTAACAAAAAGCTGTGATAAAAACCAATAAAACGAAGGAGATGATAAAAATTGCTATATAAATCGCATTTCTAGCTATACAGATCTATAAAGAAAATTTTAAGCTTTATGTCGAGATTTCGGCATTATTGTCTAGTGGTTAGGACACTGGCTATTCATGTTGTTGGCGCGGGTTCGATTCCTCTATGGTTGAAAAATTTTTTAAGCAAACCATATAAAAAGTGTAAAAGCAACCTAAAATTACACGATAACTTTTTATCTATCATTAGTTTTGGGAAAAAAGTTCAAAATTTTCATGTAATTTTAAGGAAGTTTTGCTTTTATAACTTTTTATGGTTCGCTAAAATAAAAATTACGATCCTTGTGAGATCGAACATGCACCAACAACATGAAAATGGCTAGCGTCTTACAAGTAGCATTTAAGCTTAGGTCTAGGCTTAAGCTTAGGCTTAGGTTTAGAATTAAGCTTAGGCTTCGACTTAGGCTTAGGATTACAAGTAAAAATTACGAATTTGATTTCCTAGATTTTAACAAAAAGTATCAAAAAATGTTTTTTATGGTGCCTCTATAAAGGTACTTTACGAATTTACTTCCCCCACTTCTAACCGGTTGAGATAAAAACAGCAAAAAAGTTTAAAATAAATATATTTATTATTTATAAGCAAAATATTGAAATATATCATCAACAGCACAAGTGGTGCAGTGGATACGCTGCAGCCTATAAACCTTTTTGGCTGGGGTTTGAATCCCACTATCGTCCAATTTTTTTTACCTTTTTCCAATTTCTTTTTAATTCTTTTTAAAATTATTTTTTATGTATTTTTATGAAAATTTTGGTGATAAAATTTTCATAAAAATACATAAAAAATTTAAAAAATAATTGAAAAGAAATTGGAAAAAGGTAAAAAAATTGGACGGTAGTGGGATTCGAACCCCAGCCAAAAAGCTTTATAGCCAGCAGTGTATCCACTGCGCCACGGGTGCTATTGATTGAGAATAATAAATTTTGATTATAAGGAAGAATATATTTATTTTAAACCTTTTTTGCTGTTTTTTCACAGCTCTTTCGCATCTCCCATAAAACCGAATTGAATAGTCAAAAATTCAGGCCTACTTTTTCTCTTTCTGCCATGAAATTATGAACTATTCGTGGAATTGTTTCGAATTCTGATTTTGATGATGTTACTTCTAAAATTTTTATATTATTTTTTTAATTTAAAGTATTACGTGATGCAGAAATTTCTATCACATTCACCGAACCGGCAGTAACATCCATATCTATGGATTGTCGTCTTATAGGCTCCTCGGGAGTTGTCGAGCTGTCTCGAGTATAAATTCTATAAAAAACCAAAAAAATTTTTGAAAAAAAATTTATAAAAAGAAAAAAATCATGTTAAATTATAAACAAAATTAAATTCTGTTTTTTATCGTGAACTTGGTTCAGCGGTAGTGCTCTAAGATTTGAGTCTAAGGGTGTCAGGTTCGAATCCGACCTGAGTCGATTTAATTTTGCTTGATATATTCTATGGTTAGACAAATTTTTTTCAAAAAAATTTTTTTAATGTTGCTCAGAATAGCTTAAAATAACATAATATACCAGCAATTTGAAGGACACGGAAATATCGAAATCGATATTCCCGTGTTTTTTTGCAAGCCATTTTTGGCAAACTTGTACCTTTTGATTGTTTTATTGAGAAAAAGTGGTGATGGAGCTCTCCTTATAACTTCATCTTTTATATTAAAATTGTCCAAATTTGGCCAATTTGAAAGATTTGATAAATCTATATCTGAAATTGAGTTGGACATTGTCGTTTCCTAAAAGTTTTTGGCTTATCAAAAGTTCAAAAATAAAAATTACCGCTATGTCTAAATTAAAATCTGTTGCATCGGGCTTGGGAAAATCACTTTCTATGGCGTTTGTGATGTAGACATCATGTTGGACCAAATTTGTTGCATCTCCTTGGGAGCCAGCCTCATAATTGTTACAGCGATCCGAAGAGCGCTATGAAAAAATGTTCAGGGTGCCCAAAAAGGGCAAATTTGCGATTTTTTAAAGTTGCTTAATTTTTAAAATAACATTATAGGGGGTTTTTCTATGTGAGGAATCGATTGCGCAAATTATTAAGCCTTGAAAATCCCACCCCCTATTGCGCGTTTTTGTTGCACAGGGTGATGATGAACAGATGATTGAAAACGTATTTATAGACTCTGAATATCGTATTTTGATTCAGAAAAAGATTTCACAGCTCTCGTTTGAGTTAAAAAGTAGTGACAATTGATTTATACCTTTTCGTTGAAACACTATGACATTAACAAAATCGAATTTTTTTGCCAAAAATTCAATTTTTGAGCAAAAAATTTGATTTTGACCAAAAAAATTCGATTTTGAACACGAACATGAACTATATTTGTGCTCAAAATTTGCATATTTAAATCCGATACAAAAAATCACTTTTTTGTAATTTTGAGCACCACTAGAGAAATTTTCGAAACCGCTTACCTCACATACTCCTTGAGGAGTAGTTTTTACCTCCAACCTCAACTGACAACTGAAATAAACTGTCGCTTGGTCAGCAAATTTGAAGACATAAGACCTCTTTCCTGCCTGAAGATCCGTTTTATATTCAAGCTCGTCCAATAAAACCCGATCAATTGGACATCTAAATTTTTCTCAAATTCTACATTTCTAAATCTTATAGTCGAAACTGTTTTTTGGCTACTATAAAACTTTTTATTGAATCAGGCAACGTGTACATCGAAACGAAAAGAAACGTGGATCCTTATATAGCTTTTTGATGCATCCCTGTGTGGTCGTATGGCGAGAAAATCAGGATTAGTAATTACTATTACAGACTATACTATAAACTACAACTACAGACTACTGCAAACTACCACAGACGGCTACTACTACAAACTACTACAAGCTACACTCTACTACAAACTACTACAACTACAGACTACACTACTACTACAGATTAATACTACTACAGACTAAACTACTACAGACTACTACTACTAACACTACTAATTACTACTACAGTATTAACTAATCCTGATTTTTTCGCCATACAACCACGCAGAAATGCATCAAAAAAGCTATATAAGGATCCACATTTCTTTTCGTTTCAATGTACACGCTGCCTGATTCAATAAAAAGTTTTGTGGTAGCCAAAAAATTTCGACTATACCCATCCGAATCTAAAAGTTCTTGAGTATTTCCTCGTCCGTCATCAACTTTGCAACTATGCACAGTCAGGCAATGGATCATATTGTCTTTGGAATCTTCACACGTCCATTTATGATATATAGGTTGGCCTATGGTGGCAAATTGGACTATTTGGCCATTTTCATTGTCATATAGAACCTAAAAATTTTTGTATGGCTTCCTTGTTATGTGATTAGGCAGATACATATTTTCGTTGTAATACACAAAATTTCAAAAATCGCCAACTTCATGCGCAATTATCTCGAAAACGACAACGGTTTAGAATTTATTGTAAAAACAAAAAATGCTTCATTTTTCATGAATTTTAAGAATTTATACAAAAATGGCAACTCGCGAAAAAGATGCAAATTTTCGTTGTAATACACCGATTTCAAATTTCATCAACTTCTCACACTATTATCTCGAAACCGTTAGCGATTTAGTACATGCGATAAAAGCAAAAAACGCTTCATTTTTTTATGAATTTTGTCGAATTTTTGCTAAAAATTGAACTTTTGGTGAAAAATCAAATTTTTTGCTCAAAAATCAAATTTTTGCTTAAAAATCAAAATTTTCCAGTTTACCTCATAACTACATTTAGGCAATGCTTTTTGAGCATCTTCAGACATATCTTGTTTCAAGTCAGTTGTTGGTAAACTGCTGAAATTTTCATTTTTTTAAAATTTTTCAAAATTTTGTTTTTGACCTGACGTCCAACTGTTGTGTAATCATAACGTTGTTTTCCATATATTTACACTCAACATGAAACGACTTATCGTTCTTCGTCAATAATAACTTGTGAAACATCACCATCACTGTGGTTTCTAAGACAATCCCTCTGGGGTTGAGCTAAAATTTCAAGTTTTCGCTGTAATAGTCAACTTTTTTGTTGAAATATTACTATGCGTCTTCTTCGCATCCCACAATCGGCGTTGATGGGTATAGTAATATTAACGCTATTTCCAACACCATCACCCGTGACTCGGCATAAGTCTTTGTTGAAAAATCCTTGTGAATAAACGTTTCCACCAAATGGGCGTTCGGTTTCGATTATGATGGTTATTTGATTGTTTCCACATGAGACTTTTGGGGAAGCTAAATTGGGGGATTAAAGTATATACATGGGGCTTCTCTGATCCTGAATCAGGGAATCGGATTGTGTGTATTGAAGCAAAAATCGAACATGAGCTAATTTCCCTGAATCAGGGTCAGCGAAGCATTTTCAAGATTCGAGAATGCGCGAGAAAGATGACTTTGAGGCAGGGAACACAAAATTTTTCTATTTTCGCTTCAATACAAAACACATTTCCTTGAATAAGGGAAGCGTTT
This sequence comes from Acrobeloides obliquus, assembly GCA_034698545.1. Taxonomy (NCBI): domain Eukaryota; kingdom Metazoa; phylum Nematoda; class Chromadorea; order Rhabditida; family Cephalobidae; genus Acrobeloides; species Acrobeloides obliquus. The sequence continues at coordinate 7,651 of JAQGBS010004362.1, forward strand.
TCAAGCTTTGGGAATGCGCGCAATTGATTCTCCGCATAAAATTAGCCCTAATAGAGTCATTTTTGAAAAAAAATTACGGGTCGAAAAAAAACAAAAAAATTGCCCAAATTCCGGTTTTTTAATTTACACTGTAAATTGCTTACAAAATTTGCATATTTTTTAATGTTTTATCAATTTTTACCTTGAAAAACCTTTTTTGGAAGGTCAATTTTTTTGCTCAAAATCGAAATTTACCCAAAAATCAAATTTTTGCTCAAAAATTAAATTTTTCTCAAAATTTGAATTTTTGCTCAAAAATTTTTTGCTCTTTCGAGTCTAAAAAACATTAGAAAATCGTCCAAATTCCGGTTTTTTTAATACACCCAGTAATTGCTTACAAAATTTGCATTTTTTTTACTTCTTGTACAAGGAAAAAGGGCACTTTTTGTGATTTTTCATGAATTTAGGACCCAAAATTTTTTCTAAAAATAATTCCTTTAGGGGGTATTTTTATACGAGGAATCGATTGAGTGCATTCCCGAAACGTAGAAATGCTTCCTTGACCCTGATTCAGGGGAAAATGCGAAGAATGACCATTTTTGTCTCAAATACCCAATTATTTTGTAACTTGTACATCCCTACTTCTAACTTTACCTATGATAGAATTATTAATAGCTTGTTGAGCGTTAATCGCAAATATGGCAATTGAATAAACAAGAAACCCGTAAAACGAAAATTTCATATTCTACAAACTTTTTTTAAAAGCAGAAAATAATTCAAAACATTGAAATTTCAATTTTATAGATGCGATGATTTGTATGAAAGAACTTTCACTTTTACGAAATACAACAGTCTTCCCTTGATTAGATGAGTAATTAGCCTGTTGGAGTGCGAAATTTCGCCTACATTCCAATTGGTTGGAACTAGAATTTTCGACACACTTATTTTGATTTCAACAATACTCTCCGTGCTACAATTATCTCACTCAAGATGATATTAAATAGAAAAATCAAACTGGGTGTAAAAATGCGTATAATTTTTTTAGAGGATCGATCAATAGTCAAAAACCATATTTTTGTTGTTGCTAACTATTTGTTATCTATGAATAATATGTTTACAAAATACAATATTTACAGAACAAGGTTAAAGGGGGTCCAGTTTGCGATCACCTCTTGAAAAAAATTTTTCTTTAAAAAGATCATTTTTAAGGGTAAAATCATGCGAGAAATCGATTGCGCGCATCGCCGAAGCGTGAAAACGCCATCTTGGCCCTGATTCAGGTAGGGGACGGGTGTATTGAAGCAAAAATCAAACATTTTCGGATTTTTATAAGAAAACTGTAGATTCTTAGGTTTTTCTAGGCGGGAAATCGATTGCGCGCATTTATAAACCTTGAAAACGCTTCCTTGACCCTGATTCAGGGAAGAGATCGGTGTATTGAAGCAAAAATCAATTTATTTAAGTATCAATTTATATTTCAATTATATTATTATAATTTTAAAAAATCCGAAAAAGTTTCAAGGAAGCGTTTTCAAGGTTCATGAATGCGCGCGATCGATTCTCCGACTAGAAAAACCTAAGAATCGACGGTTTTCTCATAAAAATCCGAAAATGTTTGATTTTTGCTTCAATACACCGATCCCCTACCTGAATCAGGGCCATGATGACGTTTTCACGCTTCGGTGATGCGCGCAATAGATTTCTCGCATGACTTTACCCCTAAAAATAATCTTTTTTTAAAATTTTTTTTAAGAGGTGGTCGCAAACTGAACCCATTTTAAAGGAAAGTCCCACTTTTGGGTAGTTGATGCCAAGTGATAGAGCACAAAATTTGGAGCATTTTTTGCTTTTACGGCACTACTTGAAAATCTAACCATAAGAAGTTATGAGCGAAACAAAATTGCAAAAAAAATTTCAATCGAGTTTGAGCATTGAAACGAAGAGCTTGTAGATCAATCAGGTTGTTTATTGAAACGATTTGATAAATCATTATAAAATTCAGAATCCTTGAACATTTAGAAAAAAACTAAATAAAGCTTTTTTTATAACTCTGCGAGACGAATAAAATGACATCAAAATTATCGAATTTGAGAAATAATTAAGAGTTATTGAAACAAAAATCATGAATCAGAATTTTCGTTTCAATAACCTAAAACAACACTTTTGAAAAACCGAAAAAAATCGAAAAAATCGAAACCGCATACAGGGTGTTTCAGATGAAACTTACCTATTTTATTTTGACATAGCTTTTTTCTGAAACTCGTTGTTAAAAAAACCAGTAAAAAAATGAATGTATTCTATATAGGTTTGAGATATCATATCAATAATTTTGGCCTTAAAATGTTCCTAGCAATGTGTAGATAAAAGTTACGCTCCGTTTTTCCGTTGAAATTTAAGAAAAAAAACGTTTTTCTTTATAACATTGCTAAAATATCCTATTTTTAGAGCTATTTCCTATTAAAAGTTTACTTTTTTAAACTGATGTAGCGACCCAAAACTACCGTTTTATAACACTTTCAAACAACCTTTTTACTCATTTCCTTTGGATTTTCAAACTCAAATATCTCCATGGAGACAAGGAATTTTTGAAAAATTCTTGACTTTTTATTTCATAAGTCTACTGTGGCTTACAAAATGGCATCATTAATTTTAGTCCTGGATTTTTCTGTAAAAAATTTTCGGAGCTAATATCGAATGCACACCCACAAGAGCAAAAATAAAGATCAACATGCAAAAAACATCTTTCAACCGTTTTTTCTCACTTT
>JAQGBS010004363.1:0-10394 GCA_034698545.1 Acrobeloides obliquus
CTAACGGCTTAAAGTCTATCGATCAACGTGTATGCTAGCTTGCCTTCCTTTCACGTAAGAAAATATGCCAAGGAAAAGACGAAGATGCCCGTTTCTCAACGAGGCTTTCTTCAATTTTCTCCAAAAAAATCCAAGCCACACCCATTCTTTGCTGAGAAGTAGCAGGCATGACAATTTTTGCAACATCCAAAGAATGAAAGACATTAAAGGCACACATGCAACGGCACTTTTTTAAATAAAGAAGAAGGAGCAAGGTCTTCGAACTAGGCATGTGTGTATACTGTATTCGGATGCTATGTACTTTGTTAAAGGACTAATCTAGAGGGAAAAATTGCCATTTTGTTGATATTCAGATGCGAGAAATCGATCGAAAAACCTTGAAAATGCCTACTAGACCATGAAATATCATCCAATTTTCGTATTTTCAAATAGGAATTCCTACCAAAAATAACTAAAAAAATACGAAAATCGTATATTTCATGGCATGGGAGGCGTTTTCAAGGGGTTTCGATGCGTGAAATCGATTTCTCGCGTAAAAATACCCCTAATGAGTAACTTTGGAGAAAAATTTTCGCCAAAAAATGATCAAATGGTGGTTTTTTGGGAATACCCTGTATTTACTTGCTAATCCGGCTTGCATGCAGCAAAATTGGTTGGTATGTTGATGTTGAAAAACTTTTTTTATTGCACTAATTTTTATTTCTATTAATTCTAAGCTTAAGTTTAAGCCTAAGCCCAAGCCTAAGGCTAAGCTTAAGGCTAAGCCTAAGCCCAAGCCTAAGGTTAAGCCTAAGCCTAAGCTCAAGCCTAAGGCTAAGCCTAAGCCTAAGCCCAAGCCTAAGCCCAAGAATAAGCCTAAGCTTAAACCTAAGACGAAAATCAAATTCTTGTAAAAAAATCGAAACTAATAGAATTTTTAGATCTCCTCGCACATGCGCGTGATTTTTTGTGCGCGTGCTTCCATTTTTTAACAGCATGCGGCGCGCGACCTCCCCAAATTGGGTGGGGTTTGAGAGAGATTTGTACACATACAATTTTTGAGGAGGTCATTGAAACTTGACAATAGGTAAACTTTTTTCTTCTTCTTTTATTTAACAATTTGAAAATGCTATTTCCATCCTCCGTGCACGTGATTTCCTGAATGCATACCATACCTTTTTATTTAAGACTTCTTATGTCAATCTCACGAGTATTTCTTTTCATTATTTCCAATATCTGAATTTTGTATAACTTGTTTGTAATATTTCATTTTCCATCTGATTGTTGACACTACTACAAAGTTGAAATTCAACAATAGTCATTCAGTGACCACTGTAGTGTAGTGGTCCGGTGCGCTGTTCAATAGTTCGGCATCATCGGCACTAGCAAGGGTTCAAAAAAAAGTCGTCCGCAAACGAACTTTTGCATCCGCAAAAGTTTGTCCGCAAATAAGCCTACGGAGGCATATAGGTTGAAAATTCCTAACGCATTCTTCGAATAGCCGGATATTTTGACCTACGCTTCGCGCTAAAAATGTTTATGCCTTGCACCTGAGTGATCTAATTACCGGGAGAGTATATTGCTTTGTAGCGAGCAATGGCATTTTTATACTTTCTCATATGTGTTTATTTTTGGGTTAGCGAAAAACTTTCTCATTTAGTAATAAGAAAGTTGGCGCAATGTCGTGAAAAATTGCAATAATGGTGTAGGATTTTTTCTTATAGGAATTTGCTTAGATCACGTGTGTATGGGTTTAAGAATAATCGAATAGCATATTTTTCTCTTCTCATGAGAGTTTTAGGATATGAGTCGTTGTCGATGTGTCAAATACATTCTTTTTCATTACTCGAATTAAAGTAGTGGAGAGATTTTGTTGCAATTTTTCCTCCAAAATTTTAAAGAGAATCGATTTTTTGGATTCCACTTTTGAATTTTGTAATATCGTTTCTATTACCATAATTTTCTGGCTTTTCAAAAATTGAGGCTTAGACTTAAGTTTAAGCTTAGGCTTGGGCTTATGCTTGGTCTTATGCTTGGGCTTAGGCTTAGGCTTAGCTTTAGCCTTAGGCTTGGGCTTATGCTTGGGCTTATGCTTGGGCTTAAGCTTAGGCTTAGCCTTAGGCTTGGGCTTATGCTTGGTCTTATGCTTGGGCTTAGGCTTAAGCTTAGGCTTAGTCTTGGCCTTAGGCTTAGGCTTAGCCCTAGGCTTGGGCTTATGCTTGGGCTTAGGCTTGTGTTTAGGCTTAGATTTAAGCTTAGGCTTATTCTTGAGTTTATGCTTGGGCTTAGGCTTAAGCTTAGGCTTGGGCTTAGGCTTAAGCTTAGGCTTAGGCTTAGACTTAGTTTTAGCTTTTTTTGTTTTAGCCACTAGGTCATGCGTGTTCCCAACTTTTTTGGAAACAAAGTTTATTTATCCAAATTGCTCAGCTTCGAAAAGGAAACTAAAAAATTCCAAAAAAATTTCCTCCAAAATGTGTCCTTTAGATTTCCTTGCTACCGGAAATAATTTTGTTACTTCCGGAATGATTTTTTAACGTTCAAAAATTTTTGAAGAAGTTGAATTTTTAAGCACTTTTTCAAAATTGACATCCTTTGTTGCTGGTTTTGTGCTTTGGTCATGAAATATTCATCTTTTGGCTGTCATCAAACTCGATGCACCCACTTCAAAATTTAGCGTTGATTTTTGGGAAACTTTTCTGAAAATGGACTTGCTTGAACTAGTCCTTGTGGCATGCGAATTCAAAAATTTATGCGCCTAATTGAAAGCCTTGCGTTTGTGCAAAAATTGTTCCATAAATGACAATGCTTCTCCCCCCAACATGGGAAAGGGAAATCATGGCTGAATCCATTCTTTTCGCTTGGATGATTCAACTGCACTTTGCACTTGCATGAAACTTGGATTTCTTGCTAGTCGAGAGACTTTCTGGTGGGATTTATCGTTGAGGAGGGAAATCTTATGGAGGATTTTCTGAAGGATTTCGCACTTTTGATTTCCACCCCCTTTTAATTGATTTTGTCGAGAAAAAAGCGAAAGCAAACAATTTTTAATGAAATCAGGTTTTCAAAAATGATGTTTGATGAATAATTGTTTACGAGGACGGAAAATTTTTTTTAGCAAAAAACATCAATGAGCAACAAAAATGTCTTAAGATTGCAAAAATATTACTTGTCGATGATGAAATTCGATTTTTATCACGTCATCAAATAGAGAGTTTATATGTGAGAAAATAGTCTAAATTCAATTTTCAAGTTTTGGCGAAAAACTAAAAAATTTTCAGGTTTTGGCGAAAAACCGAAAAGTTTTCAAGTTTTGGCGAAAAATACTGAAAATCTTTCAAATTAGCTGAAAAAAAAGAGCTACTACCACCCACGTGAAAAAATTTTGTTTATTAGCCCCCTCCCCATTGTATAGTAGCTCCAAAAGTTTTTGTTGTAATTGCAATCAACAGTTGCCTGAATTTCAATAAAATCATGATTGTTGACACGAATGGCGGGTCATAACAACCAAATCCTGAATGGCGGTCATAACAACCAAAGCCTGAATTAGACATGTTCAGAAAACATAAATTTTTTTGTTAGTTTTTTATTTTTAAAATCCCTATGGTTACAAAGGAATCACACGGAACACAAACATGAACTTTTGAAAAAAATTCTTTATGATTTTGTGCAATCTTTTACAATCGTGCACTTTTTAACACACTTTTCTACGTTTTTTCCCATATTCTTTTTCCAAACTCGTGCACATATTTGTAGTTAAAAGGGTGAAAAATTTCTCCCACATAAAATGAGCTGCTTACGTAAGCAACAAACAACCCGGCAAAAAAGTAAATTGAAAAACGCAGAAATGAAAAGATATTACATTACGTAAGACTGAAAAACCGAAAATAACACGTTAGGCATTATTACTATTGTTAGTTTTATTTATTGTTCAAAGTTACTTGAAACTTTCAAGGAGATTTGGTGCCGGTGCGTGAAAACTTTAATTTTTTTACAGGATGAGTAAAAAAAGTGAACTTTGTGATTTTTGGACCCGAAAAATTTTCTTTTCAAAAAATTGTTTTACTAAAAATGATCCATATAGAGGTAATTTTATGCGGGGAATCGACTACACTCACTTTCTATGCATACTTCCTTTGACCCTGATTCAGGGAATGTGTTCGGTGTATTGACACGAAAATCGAAAAAATTTCTATTTTCGCCCTGAAAGTCCATTCATTTGTGGCTAATTTTATGCGGGGAATCGATTGCGCACATTTTCTAAGTATGAGAAAATTATCTTGACCCTGATTCAGGGAATGGAGTTGTTGTAACGCTGAAAAAAGAAATTTTTTCGATTTTCGCGTCAATACACGGAATCCATTCCCTGAATCAGGGTCAAGGAAGCGTTTTCATGCTTCGGGAATGCTCGCAATCGATTTTTCGCATAAAATTACCCCTATATGGGTCATTTTAGTAAAAAATTTTTCAGGTCTCAAAAAATTTTTTCGCGCCCCAAAAATGCACTTTTTTTACCCATTATGTATTTTTACTATTTTACCTTGATTTTTCAGGGTTTTCGTGCTAATGTCACAATTTTTTGGAGTTGCTAACAAAATTTATGCTTTACTCAATTTTCTTTTTTTTTACTTAATTTTTCCGATGTTGAACTTTTGTCATCTTAGCATTTTTATTTTTTTTATGTGTAGGTTGATCTTATTACACTTTTTCTCCTCTCTCCAATTTTTGCAAATCAGTAACACATTCCAATTTTAGAAACTGCAACACCCGAAAATGATTAGTTTTGCTCGAAAATGTGTTTTCATCCCCCAATTGCAGTGTAAAAAAAGAATTTCTATGAAAATTTGATTTTTTACTTAAAAATAGACTCATGACTTTCTCAACCCGACAGTTCATATGATATTAATGCAAAACGAAAATATTTTTAATTGAAAAAATAATTTTTGCTCGAATTTAGACATTTTATGGTGAACAGATGATTTTTTAATAAGTTGGAGTATCAGCTTCTTAGACTCTATTTTTTACATTTTTTTGGACTTATAAGCTGATATAATATTTGTTGAAAAGAAAATAATAGGATGATATTAGGCTTGGCGCCATTTATACTTCCGTCGCGTCGCGATGCGAAATTGCATTTTGTGTCGTACGACACAAAAATGCACTGTCGTGTTGCGATGCGACGGAAGTATAAATGGCGCCTTAGGCTTACAAGGGAAGGTTACCACTTGAAGGTGCGATTTTAAAAAAGTTGTTAATATTCTTGTAGAGCACCCCTGACTTGGCTTGAGTTTTATGGAATTATTAGATTATGGTTACACCTCTAACTGTTAGTCAAAAACTTCCTTTTTTTCACAAAAATTTTGTGCCTTGTTTTTTACAGAGCAAATTTTCGAGTGTTTGGTAGACACGAAGTCTAACAAAAAAATATACCAATCAAGAATGGCCAAACCATCTTTTTAAGTGATTTAAAGTACTTAATGTTCTTTCACATACTGTATTTTAGGTCCTAAGTTGTCTATTTAAGGCAGACTATTTTTACAGTAGAAATTTTTTCTAGCTCTAATTTCATTTTTGTTGCGTAGGCTTAGGTCTAGACTTAGGCCTAAGTCTAAGCCTAAGCCTAGGCTTAGGCCTAGTCTTGATTCACATGATTCATCTTTTTAAGTTTAATAAAAATCTTCTCCTGTACAAAATTCCAGTTTCTCAATAATTTATGACTATTCTGCCCTTGACCGATCGCTAGTAAAAATCGATGATTGATGAATTCCCGATCTTTAACCCAATCTTTAACTGTAAATAAATTTATTTATATCCTGCAAAAAAAAATTTCGAAAATTTTGTTTATTCCGTGGAAGATTTATGCGTGTGCAAAATATGGTCAATATAATATTTTTCGAAGCCAGCCAAATGCATTCTCGTCGTTCATATATGGTTTCCTAATTCGATCGTATCTTTCTTGTTTCCCGTGTCCATTCTCTCGTTGCACCAAATCCGCGGCTGCTGATGCTGCAAAACTGCAAAGCGGCTATTTTTCTGCAAAAATTCTCCCTTTCACCCGCCTGCTGGACACATCTCATTAACTTTGCAAGAAATGAGGCGCTTGCATTTGGTCGGTTATTTATTTATTTCCCATTCTTTGCTTTCCACTCATCTTTCTATCTATTATGTTCGTGCATGAAGAGATAGATTTTAGGGAATTGAGGGTGTTACGGCTCCCGAAAGTTGTAAAAAAAGTGAACCGGGGACAAAACTTCATGGCCAAATGGTTAGGACTCCACGATTGCATTTTAAGGTCGCGGGTTCGAATCCCGCTTGCGTCCCAATTGTTTTTAACTTTTTTGCCTTTTTAGATTTGTAAAAAAGACGGTATTGTTTATAGCACGATGAGACGAATAAAACGATACCAGAATCGTGGAGTCCTAACTTTATGGCCCAATGGGCCGTATAGTTTTTTGTTCTCGGCTCACTTTTTTCAACTTTCGGGAGCCGTGTTGCCTATTGATGACGATTTTATGAAAAAAAAATTTCTTGGAGTGGCTTTGACCTAATTGGAAAACCACTATGCTGCTTCGTAAATGTGCACTTTTGCGACAAAACAAATGATAATTGAAAAAGGTCCGCCGCGCAGATTTCTAGAATTTTTGCACAATTTTCTGTTGCAAATGGAACTCTTCGTGCGGTATTTTCGGAGAAGAAAATTTAAGGCTATCCATCATTTGTTGATGTTGTTATTTTTAGTTCCAAATTTCAAGGTTTTATGCAAAACGGGGAATTTTTGCACGCAAATCAAAATTTGGGAGCTACTAGAGGGCCATCCACGTGAAAAAAATTTCGAAATTTTTTTCAGGAAATGACTCCACGAGGGGGAAAAAGGGGTGGGGAATCCGAATTTGAAATTTTCGAAGCGAAAAAACGCTTTCCTGATTCAGGGAAGGGCTTAGACCTAAGCCTAGGCTTAGGCTTAGGTCTAAGCCTAAGTCTAAGCCTAAGCCTAATTCATCTTTTTCTCTCACTCAGACCATTTTTTACGATTGAATAACTCGCATTCATTTCAAACGTCAGTCGAAAATTGAAAACATTTGTCGAGACGAAATTTTTTATGTGACAATTTTGCAAAATCTTGTGCAAATTTTTTTAGCGAAACACTTCCCTCCATGATTGGCAGCAATCAATCTTATTGGCTCATAAAATTTCACATGTGACTTTGTCAAGAAAGCAACAAAAAGAGACTTTTATTCGAAAAATTGTCTTTGTGACCAAAAATGGAATTTTTCTCATTTTGATAAATTTTTGCTAAAAAAATTCACAGGATTAAAATTAAGCGTCTCCAAATTCTCTTATCAAGATTCAATTTTTCAGACATTTTTTTACCAATTTGGAGATTGTTTGGAGAGTGCAAAATTGTCGAAAAATCTTTTGCACTTCTAGTCCTATCAAAAAATCTGTTTTCACTCGAAATTTGGGTTTGCAAAAAATAACAAAACACTTATTTTCTCTTGCAAACAACACTCTCCTTCATTTTGACCTTAAACGCTTTATTTATTTATTTTTTTCATCGATTAATGCATTTGAATAGCGCACATTTCCAAACAAATCGCTGGGAAAAAACGAGGCCGAGCCGCTTCGCCGAAAATTTTTGCAGCCGAACGTAATTTTTGTGCAAAAATTCCTCGCTCTCCTCGATCCATAGGCGCTGTTTGGTTGTTTCTTTGCAAGCCGGACGACGATCTACGATCACCACCACTGGCTCTCACCACAACAATCATCAACAAAGAAGAAGAAGACGACGCAGGCACCGAACGGCGGAGACGGAATCATCATTGAATCATTTCTTCATCGGTCGACGAACGAATCGCTCAATTCGGTGCAATCGAGTAATGTCCATTTGCTGCAAAATTTTGCAGGTTTTTAGGCGGGCGACTGATAACTGAGCAGCAAAAAATCCAAAGTCCAGCTGAGTGGCGGTGTTTGTGATAGGAGTGCGAGCAAAGTAGTTTTATAATGATGCGATTCTGCTCAGCTTACTGTTGTGCTGTACTCATCAATGTTGTGTTGTATAGTTTTATAATGGTGCGATTCTACTCATCACTGTTGTATGTAGTCTTTGTGTTGTTAATGTTCAATTGGGTAAATAGCTGGGCGGGAATTGAAATGGGTCGAGTTTGTTTGGCTATTATATATTGGGCAGATCTTGGTCAAGATCTGATTAATTTGTAAAGTTGTTTTAGTTTTTTTTCTTAAAACTTCGCGGTATTTCGTGTTAGACTTAAGCCTAAGCCTAGGCTTAGGCTTAGGCCTAAGCTTAAATCTAAGCCTAGGCTTAAATCTAAGACTTAAACCTAAGTCTAGGCTTAGGCTTAGACCTAGGCTTTGGTTTAGGCTTAAGCCTAGGCTTAGGCTTACTTGATTTACATGATTCCCCTTTTTGAGTTTAACAAAATTTTACCTTGTATGCTGCACCATTCTTTGTCCTATTGTTTACCTATATGATCAAAGTTTAACCCAAACCTAATAATAAAGGATAGGAATTCCCTTTGTAGCCAGTTGCATTAGAACTGACGTAGAAACTTGTTTGCCAAACGTCTTCTCTCTCTCTAGCCTGAACCTATTTAGTTTTATTGCAAACTTTCCTCCAATTTTCGGAACCCATTTGATACATCCTACCATTTTTTTTAGAGGATATTTACTTTGGCCACATTTTTACCATATTCGTAAATATCTCATGTACTCTTAAATCTTGTATAAAAATTGTAATTTTTTTGAAAATTTCGAAAAAAACAAATCCCTATTCAAATCATTTCGTTTTTGATAATCGCATTAAAAATTCAAAACTGGAAAAAAAAGATTTTTGTGCTACTTTTCATACATTTTTTAAATGTCACATAGCATCTCGTCCTTGTCAGAAGCCTATAAATCTTTCGGGAAAATGGAAAATTTTCCATTTCCCCGATAGGTTTATAGTCCCCCGGAGCACAGAAATCATCCTACTTCCTTCTTGCATGTTTTTCTAAAAGCCTTCGAATAAGGTCTAAAAATACAACTTCCTATTCCACTACATGTTTTTGTTCATGTTCATATTTTCTGTGTGTACCATGATCTGGTGGTAACATGCCTTCCAAATATGAATAACAAATCTCTATCCCAAAATATTTTCCATAATTTTTGCACGATTTTCCTTCGAATAAGGTCTAAAAATAAAATCTACCGTCGTCAAAAATACATAAGGCGATTATTTTGTGAGCAGTGGCTCATCTACTTCTGTTTCTTCTTTAATTTTTGCACTCGCTAGAGTTTGAAGAAGTGGAAGCACTTGTTTTAAATCTTGATCAGGATTTTTTTGCAAAATTTTCCGGTTGTAGTTTTCTTCCTCATTTTTTACCCGGAAATTGTAATATTTTGGTTAAAAAACTACTTCATGTTTTCATAATTACTTCTCAATATGACTATAATCTTCATCCATCTTACAAGGAGCGCATTAGTCGATGAAAGTTTTTGTATGAAAAACAAGTTTTGTTATTGAGAAAACGGCCTCTTAATCTCTATAAATATCCTCTTATTTCGTGCCAAAAATATATCAATATAGGTTTCCCCATCTTCACACACGAAACTAGTAGATTTTTCTTGCAATTTTTCACTCTTGTTTAAAAATAAAAGTACGCCGAGAGCCGGTAGACACGAGAAAAAAAAAGATTACTCAACGGTTTATGTGATTAAAAATTAATCGCGAATATGAGTTTTTCATCATTTTCCGGAAATTTCTAATTAAATGTGAAAAATTGTAATGTAAATATTTCAAAACTTTTTTGTAAAAAAGATATTTTTGATATTTAACAAATATTTTATGTTGTTGAAACTTATAACCCCTAATTTTGACGCAATTTTTTTCATTTTTTGACCCCCGAAAAATTTTTTCAAAATTTTTCAATGCGCGGGATCGATTTTTCGCATAAAATTACCCCTAAAGGGTCACTTGTTAAAAAAATTTTATCTACTCGACCCTACTTTACACCCCCCCCCATCCCAATACTTTTTGCAAATTTCATTCGCCAAAAATTCCTTAACTTCTTACCAATGAGCGCAGAAAATTGACATTTGCTTTTATAAATTTGAAGTATTTTTTATAAGTGCACCCATAACTTTTTCAGACGCACGCCAAAAATAGCTAAAAGCATTCCCGCACCAATATCATTTTCACGTGTTATTTTCAGCTAGCATACAATCTGCACTGGCGCCCGCCTTTCTCGTTCTCGACCCATTTCATCGCCGTGTTTGTCCCGTTATTTTCGCATGCTTTTTCATTTTCTTTCATTTTTTGCACAAATTTTCTCTCTGCACATGTGTCTGGCTAATTTATTGGAATATTTTTGAGGTTTCCATACAATTTTTGCTAGGATATAATTTTCTTATTTTTCGAACAA
>JAQGBS010004364.1:0-10394 GCA_034698545.1 Acrobeloides obliquus
ATGAATCAGAATTTTCGTTTCAATAACCCAAAACAATGTTCAAATTGGATAATTTTGGTGTCGTTTTGTTCGTCTCACAGAGTTATAAAAAATTGCTACAATATTCATTTTATGAAAATTTAAAAAATCGAAGCAAAAATAGAATTTTCCGTCAAAAGTCTGTGTATTGAAACGAAATCCTGCTCATGTGGGAATTCAAATTTTGATGGCGTCTCACTTTTAATATAAAAAAATTTTCCTCGAGTTTTGACAAATTGAATTGGTAAACACTTAAACTCAATAATAAATTTTTAATGATATTTTTTGAAAGAGATACGCTTCCTGCATACATGAGTTAAATTGGGAAACATAATCCCCAAGCTTATGACCAATAAGGATAGCGAGGAAATCGGAGCTCAACACGCGATTTCAACACGGTAAACATGAATCTGTCCATAATTGGCAATTTTATATACCAAACATAATTTTTGCATTCAAAAAATTAACTATAACAAGCAGTGCCGTAACTACTTTAGGGCGAAAAATCGAAAAATTCGTCAAAAATTTAAAGGGGGACCCATTTGGGGGTCATTCTCCGAAAAAAAAATTTTTCTCGATTTTTGACCTATATAAGGGTAAAATCATGCGAAAAATCGATTGCGTGCATTCCCGAAGCGTGAAAATGCTTCCTTGGCCCTGGTTCAGGGAAGGAATTGGTATATTGAAGCGAAAATCAAACATTTTCGTTTTTTATTGATTTTCGCTTCAATACACCAATTCCTTTCCTGAATCAGGGTCAAGGAAGCATTTTCACGCTTCGGGAATGTGCGCAATCGATTTTTCGCATGATTTTACCCCTATATAGGTCAAAAATCGAGAAAAATTTTTCGGAGAATGACCCCCAAATGGGCCCCCCTTTAAATTCATTAAAAATCGAAAAATTCGTTAAAAATTTAAAATTCATCAAAAATTAAAAATTTGTGTAAAAATTAAGCAACTTGAAAAAGATTGAAAAAATCGATCCAAAATCTAATTTTTTGCATACCTTACATAAAAAAATGATAAAAAAATTGTTGAATGTAACACTATAACCAGCCTAATTGATTTTATAACCAGCTGATACCAGTACCAAAGCGAAAGATAAAATCAACTAGGAGCGACAAGCCTCAAATCTAAAAAGCAAACGAACAAGGTCAAAAAATGCAAGTCAAACGGCTTAGAAAAGATAAGAAAAAGAATGGAAGAAAATTTTTTGTTTGTTTTTTAAAACCCTGTCGAAATGAAACCGGTCAAGAAAGTGGAAAATGAATTAGCAAAAAAACAACTACTACAACAAGAGCAGCGACCAACACGCACAAAACACATTGAGATTCCCGAGCACAAAAAAGGTTGTGCTTGTTGAAAAGCTCGAAATAGAACAAAAAGGTGGGAATTTTCACAAGAGTGGACGTTTTTCCTAGTGGTCGTTATCATTGCGCGAAAGCTTCAATGAAAAAGTTGGGTGAACGAGCTAAGAGAGTGTGAGTGTGATCGGTCGAATCATTACAGGTCTCCGCTACACACACAGTTATTCTAATGGTCGATCGATGGAGTTGCGAAGAACAAGCCGACTTCTTCTTTCTTCGCTACTTTGTTTGAGGCTTACGCAAACATAGGCACAAAAAAGCGAGTCTTCTGCCAGCGATCTTTCATAGGATTTTTTTTATCCTTCGTGGTAATTGTTTGACAATTTTGGGAATTACCGTGCTTATCATACAGGGTGAGCCAAAAAAACCATACTTTTGCATTTTTGGGGAAAAATTTTCAAACAAATTTTTTTCAAAAATTACCTATAAGGCAGTGGCGTAGCTAGGGGGAAGAATCCGGAGTGGTTCCCCCTCATTCCGGCGAGAAAAGGCTGGAAAAAATCATAAGGGTCCTAAAGAAACTCGTAAAAAATCGAAAAATTCATTAAAGTTTGAAAAATTCATCAAAATCAAAAAACTCGTAAAAAATTGAAAAATTCGTCAAAATCGAAAAAATCGCCAAAAATCGAAAAATTCGAAAAAATCGTCAAATTGAAAAATTCATCAAAATCGTCAAAATCGAAAAACTCGTCACAAATTGAAAAATTCGTTAAAATTTGAAAAATTCCAAAAAATCGAATTTTGGTCAAAAATTGAATTTTGGCAAAAATCGAATTTTAGTATAAAAAAATACAATTTTTTACGATACATCTACAAATTTAACAAAATTGCAACCTGAATTGCAATTAGATCTAATTATTGGCACGAAAATCTATTCTTCAAAATTGTTAGAGCGTGCACCGTCCCTTTAAAACGGAATAAATATCAAAAAAAGAGAAGAAAACACACGACTCCTTTTTTCGAAAATAGTCAAAAAGTGATTCATAAGCTTTGTAAAGCGCACGATTTTTTGTTGTTGAAAACTTGCCCCATCTTTTCTCGTCTCTAAATAACACTTGATTCATCATAAATTCTATCGATGAAACTATAGGGAGAATCATAGCTCAAATATAAGGAAAAAAATTATTAAAAAAAGTCAGTCACAGGCAGTAGAAAAAAGTTGAGAAAGATTGGAAATTCTTAAAATAAAATGACTTTTTTTCAAAAATCAAGGATGGATTCTGGTCAAAAATATACATATTTGGCACATGCTGTTACAGGGTGTCAAAAAAAGAGAGTCAATTTTGCTTTTTTTTACACTTCCCTGACCCTGATTCAGGGAATAGGTGTGTATTGAAGCGAAAATAGGCTAATACAGGGTCGGGGAAACGTTTTCAGGGTTCGGAAATGCATGCAATCGTTTCCTCGCACAGAAAAACTCCTATAGGGTTATTTTGGTGAAAATTAAAAAATTTGAAAAAATCACAAAATTACGATTTGGAGGGGGCACTCTGTAATGAAATTATAGAAAGAAGAGGACAACAGTACAATATCAAGGGGGCAAAGGTTGGGGGGAAAACGTCCAAAAGTTCGAGGACAGACCGACTATCCACAACCCTGTATTAGCCTTTTTTCGCTTCAATACACACACCTATTCCCTGAATCAGGATCAGGGAAGTGTAAAAAACAGCAAAATTGACTCCCTTTTTTGACACCCTTAACACCATGTGCCAAATGTATTTTTTTATCAGAATCCATCCTTGATTTTTGACAAAAGTTCGAGGACACTACCACTGTCGGATTTTGCGTTTTTCAGTGTTTTCAATACGAAAAAACGCAAAATCCGACAGGGGTAGTGTCCCCGAATTTTTGTCGGGTGTCCTCGAACTTTTGCCCCTTTGATATAAGAGAGAAGAGGACAACAGTACAACACAATACCAGCATATAAGCATAACACAGAACGATCAAATCTACAACATAAAAGTGTGGGAATGCGCCAAACCAGCCTTTTTATGACCCATTTTGAAGGAATTTTTCCATCTAACCAAGCTTCATTATTCATCGCTAACGAAAAATAAAAACGAGAAAAGAAGGAAAATCGTTTTGCCTGTAAATAACCTATCGTAGGGCAAACACAAATTGCGGGCAATTGTCGCCATAAATATGAAGAAAGCCAAGACCAAACTGGCTGAAAATAGTCGTGTTGGGGTTCATAGATCGAAGGAATATGTAAATCTTGCACATTTGGCAGGAAACTGGCCAAAATGGAGAAGAACAATGTTTTTTTCTCGTGCCATTCGCCGCCTGGTCATTCTCATTGAGGAACACTGCGCAAGAATAGATGAATTGCGCAGATGAATATTTTTCCTCGAGCCAGATTTTCTTTTTCTCTTTTGCCAAAACTCTGATCAATCAGTCTCGAAAAATCGAACGACTAGGATGAACGTACAAAGAGTCTTGATCACTTTTATAATCGAATTTTTTTGACTACCACGGAACTTTTGATTAAATCAGGCAAAATGTACATTGAAACGAAAAGAAACGTGGATCATTATATAGCTTTTTTATGCATCCCTGTGTAGTCGTAATGGAGGCAACAACTACTACTAACTACAACTATTACTACTACTACTAACTACAACTACTGCTAACTACAACAACTACTATTAGCTACAACCATTACTACAAACTACAACAACTACCACTAACTACAACTACTAATACTAGTTAGTACTAATCATGATTTTCCCGCCATTTTTTTAGGCAACGTGTACATTGAAACAAAAAGAAACATGGATATATAGCTTTTTTGATGCATATATAACTTTTTTGATGCATTCCTGTGTGGTCGTATAGCGGGAAAATCATGATTAGTACTAACTAGTATTAGTAGTTGTAACTAGCAATAGTTGTATTTAGTAGTAATAGTTGTAGTTAGTAGTAGTTGTTGCCTCCATTACGACCACGCAGGGATGCATCAAAAAGCTATATAAGGATCTACATTTCTTTTCGTTTCAGTGTACATGTTGCCTGATTCAATAAAAAGTTTCGTGGTAGCCAAAAAAATTTTCGACTATATCGATCATCAATCATTATTCCTTTCACAAACAAGGATCCATGCTAGGATTTCGACTTTTCACCACCAACACAAAAATGCTTTTGAAATGGCCGGTGTTGGTTTTTATATCTTCGTGCGCTGGACTCTAGCCGGTTTCTTAATTGGCGGACAAATAGAGCCATGTTTGAGGTCTACCACATCCGATTATTCCGATCTCAGGCTCACATCCCTGAAGAAAACGTCAAATTAAATCACTTTTTTTTATCATCACAGAAAAAGCTGTCCTCAAGTGGAATAAGAAGGGATAGGAATCAAATGGGCCATATCGTTCTCGATAGAGAGAACCAAATTTTATATCTTAAATTTACGACCACTGTTTGAGATAGTGTAGTTTGCTTTAGATTACTAATAAATATTAGGAAAACAGATTCACGGCGAACAAAATGACACAAAAATTATCCAATTTGAAAATTGTTTTGGGTTATTGAAACGAAAACTTGAATCAGAATTTTCGTTTCAATAACCCAAAACAATTTTCAAATTGGATAATTTTTGTGTCATTTTATTCGTCTCACAGAGTAATACAAAATTGCTACATTATTCATTTTACAAAATTTAAAAAAATTGATTAAAAATTCAAAAAATTTTGTGTATTACAACGAAAACATGTACACAAATTCAAATTTTCTCGAAACCTACAACGATTCAGAACATGCCGTAAAAACAAAACATACTCCATTTTCCATAAACTTTCCGAATATATACAAAAATGTCAACTTTTTTCCAACTGACTTGTCCTTTGAGATTCGGTTTCCCAGTTCTACTGATAAAAGAGGTTATCCGACGAGCCCTGGTCACGCTGTAAACAAATAAACATTGCAAATTAAGTAAAAGAAATATGCGAAATATAAAGATCTTCTTCTTCCTTTCGACATTCCCGGAAAACGGCTGACCGCGAACGAACAAACGACGAATGTAGTATAAATCTTTTCAATAAATTTACCCTCATCGGTGAACGAAAGAGTCGAGGTGCACAAAAGGAGCCTCGAAATGACCAAAGGATTTTTCAAAGAAAATCGCCGCGTGGTGTCCGACTGTGAAACGATGCTCTATTGTGTGTCTCCATTCTCACAAGCGCGCGCAATGGAATGCTTCAACACTGAAAAACATTAGAATATCCAAGAAACTAATTATGGAAAACTCTTTTAACCAAGTTCAAGATTTTTTATTGACTGGAAGTAGAGCTCGGCATAAACTCCGAAAGAGTTAGTTTGGGTCCCAAATCATACATGGGCAAGGGGGTAGGCTGGTAAACCAACAAGCGACACGTTTGACAACCTTTTTTGGCCGTAAAAATTCATCAAAAATTGCAAAATTCGTGAAAATTCATCAAAAACCTTTTGGTTTTTTGCTATATATTTTTTACGAAAAGCGACACATTTGCTGAAATTTGACCCCCGAGCGGCGACTTAGGGGTGGGTCGACCTACCCTTTGGCCAAGTATGTCCCAGATAACTAGGAGTTTCAAACTCCTTATTTTTGACGGAGTTTCAAACTCTGTTTAAGAAAAGGAGTTTGAAATTCCGGGATTCCTGGGATAAATTTACACCTCCTAAATATTGCTTCTTGAGCAAAATTTTCTATTTTTTTCAACAAAAATCACTATTTTCTATACCATTTTTGGTTTTAAAACAAAGAATACAATTTATTTATTACAAAACAAAATACCCGTTTAAAGAATGATTAACAAACAATTCATAATTATAGATTTGGTAGTTCATCGTTCGATCTAACGACTCTTGCTATAGGAGAGCCATCATCATTCACCGAAGTATCATCGTTATCCTCCTTCTTAAGACGTTGATCACGTAGTTTCTCGGCATTGTGCAAAGATAAAATGTAAGCCTCTCGCTCAATACGATGACCGCGACTAATTTCAAACTCTACAAATGTACAATGGTATTGCAAATGTTTCATCACCTTCTATGGCTTTCGCCGCTGACCAACCACATTTATCAATAAGGTATCGGCATATTAAATAACCAGTTCTATTCAGACCGTGAGTGCAATGTACGCCAACAATTTTTCCTTAAATGCAAATAACTTTGTTATCATCTGATCTAATACCCTAAAGGTGAGCTTGATTGAAGGTTGTAGTCAGTGCCGTAATTTTGCTCGAAATTTGGGATTGGGAGAAGTTTTAGATTTTTCTTAAAAATTTACATTTTTCTTCCCGGAAATCGCCCCTCTTCTCAACCAAAAACACGAAAAATCATAAGGGTACACACCTTAGAATTTTGATAAAATTCAAAAAATATCAAATTTATCCCCCTATTTTTGAATAAATTTTGGGTGACCGCCCCCCACCGATCACAAATCGCCCTGACCTTCTGATATGTCTGGCTACGCTACTAGGCCTTGATCCTCTTATTGCCGCTCCGCGGCCATTTTGCGCCACCCATTTTTAGATTCATCTTGTCCATGTATGCTAAGTTTAACGATGTTTCTGACCTAATCACCAATGTCTCACCTTTTATCCATATACTTTCTCTCCGTAAATCTTTTTTACACAAAATACTCACCATTCTCAGGATTTTCGGTGAAAAATTTCGATACAATATCAATAAATCGCTGCACATGTTGTTCTGACTTGTTCACTTCATGTCCCGGACACCGCAACTTCACATATTGTATCCCATGAGACGACCATAGTTGAGAATCATAATAACGGTCCGTATTGGTTAAGTCGATAACTAAGCCAAGTGTGGATTCCAAATTTCTCAACTAAAATAATAATTTTAAAAAAAAGTTAAATTAAAATGATAACCTATTTTAATTATAAAAAAACATCAAATACATGATGAGTCAGAAAAAAAGGCAATTTTATGATTTTTGGCGCCCGAAAAATTTTTGAGACAAGAAATTTTTTTCTAAAAATGACCCATATAGGGGTAATTTTATGCAGGAAATCGATTTTAAGCATGAAATTTCATTGATCCTGCAGAAACCCACCTAAACGCATGTGGCTGCGCGCATAAGATATTATCAGCGCTTATAAAAGCTGATACTGTAGTAATAGTTAAAAAATGGGGTACTAATTCTTATTTGGCAAAAATTTTCGCTTAAAGGAAAAAGTTCAAAATCTAGCTTACTGATGAAATAACATTTATAACTTCAAATCGCATATCATCGTTTTCTTTGAAAAATGATTGTTTCAGTGGAGTCTTGAAAGCAATAAACCGAGCATTCGAAATCTCTTTGCCCAATGGGTCATAATTTATCCATCTAAAATCGAGCCTTTTAGTTTTTCAAGAATATAACCAAATAAGACATTCATGCCCTCAAAAAAAAATCAAATTTTTTGCTCAAAATTTGAATTAAAATTAGGGGAGACTTTTTTCATAGAACCAAAGCCCCCTTTTTACAAAAATCGTCACCTTAATTCCCTTAACTTTTGACGGTCAAAAATTCCTACTCCCCTAACTTTTGCACCCCTTGATACAGGGGAAGGCAAAAGTTTCTGACCTAGGTGGACAAAAGTCCTGACCCAATGAGCAAAAGTCTTGACATTTCAAAAACGTGTTTTCTCGACAATTCTGGATAAGAAAAAACCTTTTCAGCGTTTTTGACAATGTCAGGACTTTTGTCCGCCTAGGTCAGAACTTTTGCCTCTCCCTGGTATGCCCTCAAAAAATTACCTATCAGGAAATCTTTGAATATTTGATTGCCGATTGTTTCCACGCGATTTTGGTGGCTTAGCTTGGCAATATTGGCGCCTTCCTTGTTGAAAATTTTGATCTTGCATATCGTAGCGATTGTTGTAATAAGGGTACGGATGATTTCGCCAATTCGACATTGAAGTTCTCAATAATATGTAAATAGCTAACTTTCTATCTTAATTACTCTAAAATTTAGGCTCTAGGACATTTCTCAACGAATATAAATCGCGATAAAAGTTGCCCTGAATTTCAATAAAATCGTGGGAACTTGTGCACTTCGGCCCCCAGGCTACAAAGTTGGGGGACGAACGGATCGGTTCCGTTCGCCCTCCCCCCCCCCCCCAAATTTGGGAAGCCGAAGTGCATAAGTTCCAAATCGTGTTTATTATAAAAAATTTTGTGCAGTTCTGCCAATCGTTTTAACAAATACACGATTGTATTGAAATTCAGGCAACTTTTTATTGCGATTTAGGGTCTAGAATTTTTCGAAACGGAACTTTCGAAACGAAAAACGGACTTTTCGTAAGGGTCCGCGCTATCTCAACGCTATTTGCCGGAAATCAACGTTAGCTGACAATGCTAAGGCTGCTCGTCAGCTGGTGTAAACAGCTGTTTACGACATTAGCTGTCGCATTACACATGGAGATTACGACGTTAGCTGAGTCATAATGCATTACAACTCGTATTGCAAAACGACTCGTAAGGCGATTTGAATTGAGCTGTGTATTGACACGAAAACCCTGAATTTTTCTTTTTTTAAATGGCAGCTCGACGAGATGGACAACGAGTGGAATCACACCACTCCATACCGTCACACCACACGGTGTGGTGTGATAATTCCCAACTCTGATTGTAATGCATTACGACTCAGCTAACGTCGTAATCTCCATGTGTAATGCGACAGCTAACGTTGTAAACCACTGTTTACATTAGCTGACGAGCAGATAGCTAACGTTGATTTCCGACAGATAACGCAAACCCTGAGAAAAAAGTCCGTTGTCTAATAGCCGAACTCTACTTAAGCATTCTTACAGTAACAAAATCTTCTTTTCATAATTATTTCCAATTTGAATTATACGTTCAGCGTTCCATTTTCTCGTTCGATTTTGTAATTGAGCATAAATTAGCAAAGCGTGTTTAACAAAAAAAATATATAATGTTTGATATTTTTAAAACGAACTTTTCGAGAAAACCGAGCTTTGTGTCACAAAAATTTTGTAAGGATACATATTTTGATAATGAATTTTATCGTTTTCTAGTAAGATTCGTTTTAAATCTCCTTTAACAAAGTTGTAGAGCTTGATTTCTTCTACAATTTTCTTAAAGGTTACTTTTGATGAAAATCGATAGAAAAACGAGAAAATCGCACGAAAAAATAATAACCCTTAAAAAATTTGTGACACGTTTTGTGACAAAGCTCTGTTTTTTTAAAAATGTGTTTTAAATTTCCTGTTTTTAGTCGAAATCAAATCATGCACTCTAAGAAAAACGTTCATTCTCCGAAGAAAGAGCAGTTACATTGTCCAACGCGGTAAGTGAAATAATTTATTTGCAACTGGTCTTTTTTAGGTGGTTAGAATTTAAACCTTTTGGTGAAATAATACCTAATACCAGGTTTATTCCATTTAAGACTCCGATTTCTAAGACTTATTTTCAATCGAACAAAAGTATATTAGAAAAAGATTCTCTTACTACTGATCAACTTGTGGAGAGAGTAAGCTTTTTAACCCAATGTTACAAAGCAGTGGCGGCGCTAGCCTCCAGGTTTACATGTTTCAAAACCAAAAAAGTCTGACCCCGACAGAAAACTGTTGATAAATGCCTCTATTGGGGGAGGGGTTCGGTACTTATGCACTATCCCCCGTCCTAGGGGGGGGAGGTAGTGCATAAATTTATGCAGAATCCTCCCTCCAAGCTGAAAACGAAACAAATCAAAATTTCACCATTTTTTCAACACCCCATAATGGCCTAAAGCTTCTAGTTTTTACCATGCGAAGCTTTTTCCATAACTCTTTTTTTTATTTTGTCGGACAAGAATAGACTTAAAAAAGTTTGCCATTTTTTTTTAAGTGTCTCTTGTAGTAGGATGACAAATTTTTAGTTAAAAATGAGAGGAATGAAACTTGGACTAGTCATTGACCTAACGTCAAAGCCCGGCAAATATTACAATCCTGCTGAATGGGAACTACATGGAGTGCAATATGCTAAAATTGCTTCGACTACCGATAATTTAATGGAAAATCGTCAAAAATT
>JAQGBS010004365.1:0-10390 GCA_034698545.1 Acrobeloides obliquus
TATAACAAACACCCTACCTGGCTATCCGAAAAAAATAGTTTTGATTTAAAATTCGTGAAAATAAAAAAGTTTTTTTTCAAAAAAATCCTGGCTACGCCACTGAAAAAACGTAACACTTATTAGCATAAGTTAGTGTAATAAAAAATTTAAAAGGGCATGCATTCCGTTCTGGAAAAAAATCTTTGAAAAATGACCCCACTAGGGGTAAAATTTGACTAAAAATAGATTGCGCGCATCGCCGAAGCATGAAAATGTGATCTTCAACCTGTTTTTGCAAAAATACTGATTTTTACATTCTTTACCCCTAGAGGAGTCATATTTCAAAAAAAATTTTTTCAAAAAAACTATATTTTCGCAAAAACAGGTTGAGGATTGCATTTTCATGCTTCGGCGATGCGCTCAATCGAGATCTCGTTAAACTTTATTCCTAGAAGAGTCATTTTTCAAAAAAATTTTTTTGAGAACAGGCCTCGAAATGCACACCCCTTTAAATCATAAATCATAATTACCTAAAATTTAAACCCCACCAGTTAGGTGAATCGGCATTACTTAAATCAAAACTAATACTAAGGAATTTATCGGGAACACTTCGAACGGACGAGTTTGTATTAACATAAACGTTAAAAGTTTGAGCATCCGAAGTATCCCATAATAGGAAGATTAGCAAACTCAAGTTGATATACATATTTACTCAGCTTATAATTATAGATTTTTTGGTTCCAGGATTCGCTTATATAAAAATAGAATGATAAGAACAGGTATTTAAATAAGGATATAATTCTTTTATGTAATTTTTTCGTCCTTTTTTGTAATTTTTTGGAGCTTTTTTGTTATTTTTAATAAATAGACACTTTTCGCTTTTCATCTGTAATCGGTCGATCAAAATATTGTGTAACGATAAATATAGACGCTTTCGACTTTCGTTACACGTGATTTCATGTCTTTTTTCGTTTTGCTTAAAGGACCAATCCAGTAATTTACAATCATATGAAAAAATGATATATTTGGAAAGTTCATGAAAAATTGAGCATTTTTTGTTTTTACGACATGTTCTGAATCGTTGTAGTTTTCGAGATAATTGCGTTTGAAATGTTGAATTTGTGTACAAGCTCTTGTTGTAATACACAAACTTTTTTGAATATTTTGCGGAAAAATCGATTTTTAAAATTTTCATAAAATGAACATTGTAGCAATTTTTATAGCTAAATGAGACAAACAAAATGACACAAAATGATCCAATTTAAACATTGTTTTGGGTTATTGAAACGAAAATCTGATTCATTTTTTCGTTTTAATAACCCAAAACTATGTTCAAATTGGATAATTTTGGTGTCATTTTCTTTGTCTCATTTAGCTATAAAACTTTGCTACAATGTTCATTTTATGAAAATTTAAAAAATTGATGCAAAAATCGATTTTTCCGCAAAAAATTCAAACAAGTTTTGTGTATTCATGATCTTTCCGAATATATCATTTTTTCATATGATTGTAACTGACTGGTCTGGTCCTTTGTAATATTTATGGCGTTCCGCTTGTTATTATAACGTATTTATTACGTAAATCAATTAAATTAAAGAAGTAAATTAAACAAATTTTTTCAATCCTTCTCGTGTTTTGTTTTTTTATATTCTTTTTCATTACTGTCCTTTAAATCGAGCTTTCTGTTATGGCCTAAAAATCGGGTTTTAAAATAAAAATTCAAAAATACCTCTCGGACCCATAATATTTGATTGTGATTCTGCTTGCTGACATGGATTTTGAATTTCGGGCTCCGGAGCAATAACTAAAAACGTTTTTTAACCCATTAAAGGACCAGTCCAGTAATTTACAATCATATGAAAAAATGATATATTCGGAAAGATCATGAAAAATGGGGCATTTTTTGTTTTTACGGCATCTTCTGAATCGTTGTAGTTTTCGAGATAATTGCGTTTGTAATGTTGAATTTCTGTACAAGCTCTTTGTTGTAATACCCAAACTTTTTTGAATTTTTGGCAGAAAAATCGATTCTTGCATCAATTTTTTAAATTTTCATAAAATCAAAAACAATATTTTTGATGCCAAAAAATAGGACCCCCTCACATAATCCGATTTTTAAAACGATACCCTATTTCTTTATATTTAGGGTAGTTCCTAATGCCATTTTAAGCTATTTAAAAAAAGAAATTTGGAAAAAGCATAGTTCCTCGAGTTCTGGACTTTAATGGGTTAAGCAAAAAATAAAAGTATACGTGGAAAATCCATTTCTGGTGGATTAATAATGTTCATGCGTGTAGAAGGTCCAGGTTGATCCAATAAATTTAGTGTTTCACTTTCAGATTGAGAAAACAGAGCTTCAATTTCGTTTGGATGCATTCCTGGACAAATTATAGCCCAATGGCCATCTTGACCACAATTTAGGCAATGTTTATCTAAAATGTTTTACAATAAAATAGAGTATAAAAATATTGAAAGAGGTCATTCAGATATTACGTAATCAACTTCTTGGTGGTTTACCCTCTCTCCCCCTCAACATAATAATCAAAAATGCACTAAAGTAATCAATTTTTATGAGGAGGATCGACCCCCTCCCCCAACATGATTATGTAATATCTGGATGACCCCAAAACACTATGAATTCTATCCAGTAACCAGATTGGAGTCGGAAGGGGACATATGTTAAGAAAAATCCAAAAATTTGTCTCCTTTTTTGGAAAAAATACCATTTTTAAGAGGCAACTTTTCCCACTAGAGGGTGGGCACACTCCTGTGCCCCCTCCCAGAACAAAACAACATCCAAAATTGTAAAAAACCGTAATTTTACGAAACAGGAACCGAAACACCAATTTTTTAAAGCCACGATAATAATAATAATAAATACCCTTTTTATTAGAATCGTCTGCTGTAGCCAAACTTTCAGAGGATAACATGGGTTGTCTAGCAAGCATAAGTTCTTAAAAAAATTCTCTAATCAATATTTTAAAAATAATATACCCTCGTTATAGTGGAAAAACGTAAATTCCTGATCTATGAGAAAAATGAATCCATGTATTTCTTTGGGTCGAAACAATAACAATAAAGAACCACATCGAAGTGGTGTCTGATCTAAAATTATATTATTTTTAAATTTTATTTTTCCTGCTTACTATAATTTTGAAGCGTCTCAATAATTGTTTCTCCATCCACTTTAAGCAAATTTTGAAGCTAAAAATTTAAAAGGCGTTTAGAATTTTGAATGATGAAGTCTATTGAGCGCGTCAAGAAATACGCAACTAAGCTAAGCACCAACGACTTTTCCTCTGCGCATACCGCCCCCCCCCCGAGTCGATTAACCTATCTAGAGTCGACAGTTTCTTCGATCCGAATCGGTCGAACGACCCAGAGTATCGCAAAATTCACATACCAAAGCAGATTTTTCGAGACTTAAAACAATTTTATCTGAGCAACATTTGCATCAAGCCTGTATGCAAGCACCAAGCCTGTACGCAGGCACCAAGCCTGTATGCAGGCATCAATGCCTGTACAGGCTTGATGCCTGAGTACAGACACTGATACAGGCTTGATGCAAACGTTGTTCGGATAAAATTGTTTTAAGTCCCGAAAAATCTGCTTTGATATGTGAATACTCTGGATCGTTCGACCGATCTGGAGCGAAGAAACCGTCGACTCTGCATCGGTTAACTGACTCACATCGGTCGTCCAATCCAGAGTCAACAATTGTGGCTCTGGATCAGTCGACTGATTCAGAGTCAGTCGACCGATCCAGAGTCAAGATAGCTGTCTCTGGATCGGTTGACCGACTCAGAGTCAGTTGAATCTTTGGATCAGTCACAATATATGCATGGCTTAAATAGGACGTACGTCTCTTGTCATGCTAAAATAAATTGAAATTGAATGCTACCTTTTCCAAAGTAAGTTCTTCATTCAAAATTCTTTTATATGTCGTACAAAATTCGTGATACAATAAATTTGGTGCATTATTTCTTCTTAATAAAAGGAAATTATCGAAAATATGGTTTGAATGATGCTAAAATAAACGATTAATAATTACCGTTTAATTGTAAGAACCGGGGACCGAGCGCCTTCGGCGCTCATTCTATTTTTTTCGATTTTTTTCAACTTTTTTCGAATTTTTTCTATTTTTTCCAGAAGGTTTTAGTCCATGATTTTAGTATCGTTTTTCTTCTCTCACCGAGCTCTTTCCAAAAATCTAAATCGCCACAGGATTGGGCTTAAGGTTACAAAATTCGGTGACACAACCAGACAAACAAACAGACATTTCTCGTTTAATATTAAAAGATAATAAATATTACATGCAAAATCTGATTTATTCTTTCCTGTTCTTTTCCTTGAAATTGATCATTTGATTGATTAACGTATGGATTTAAATATTTTTGATATAATAAATGGTCAATGTCATTAACTAGAAAATGTAACAGTGTTAAAAACAAACAATATTTAAACTAACATTCTCTAGGAAGTTGATTAAAGTTGGATAAATAATATACCAGCCATGTGGCGCAAACTGTTAAATACTCTACCGAAGTCGGGACAAAAGAAAATATGTCCATGAACATTTCCATCGGACAAGAATATTTTAGACGAATTCCATTTTTCTATAAAAATGTTAAATTGTAGTTGAAGATTTAAAAAAATCTTATTCTAAAATAATCTATATAAGACCCTTATTAAAAAAAAGGGCTCCAGGGCCACTCAACCCACGGACCACTCAACCCACGGACCACTCAACCCACGGACCACTCAACCCGGACAACTCAACCCACGGACAACTCAACCCAGGACAACTATGGCGACCCTCTAGTACCTTAACTTTGACTTCTTCTAACATAATTTATATTTGAGTTTGAATAAACTTTTCGTCTTTTTCTATCATCTCCGATCTTCGATTTTCCAAAACTTCATTCAACTTTTCTATATCGTTTTTTAAGTATGCCTTCAACAAAATTGCGAATTCGCCTGACAAGTTCTTAACATTTTGAACTACATTTTTCGTATTTTTTAGTAAACATATATAGGCTAGTATACTGCCTTGATGATAAAATCCACAAGAATCCGAAGAGCAAGTTGTAAAAAGTTGGTTGAATAAATCAAAAGCGTGATTATATTTTTGTTGGTACATATACATTCGAGCCATAGTATCTAAAATTTCAAATGGGGATTTATAAATATATGTAGATGTTACCGTTTTATCTGAACGAATTTATGTTCTATCTTGATTTGGGCTTAAGCCTAAGCCTAGGCTTAGGCTTGGGCCTAGGCTTAGGGGCCATTCACATATTACGTAATCAACGACCATTTTCCAGTTGATTACGTAATATGTGAAATGGCCCCTTAGGCTTAAACCTAAGCCAAGAGAAAACGTAAATTTTTTCAGATAAAACTGATTCTCAGATAAAACGGTAGCATGTATATATAATTCAATTTTGTTTACCATGAATATATAACATAAAGTTAGATGCTTCTGATGTAACATAATAATTGGAGTTGAGATATTCCCATAACTTTTTTGCCTTATCATAAAGATATTCGATACGCAAATAGGTTTTATGCCGCCTTGTAAAATTTATAGCTTGAAATTCTAACTTTATCATTTCTAATCTGATGGTGACTTTTCTACCTGAATTAAGCTTCTCAAGACAAAATTGTTCTGAAGGCTATAAATTTTTAAATAAAAACCTTCAATGTATAGTCGCATTTTCATGCAACATATTTGTAACATTTAGAGGGCCATAGTTAAGAGACGTGTCTAAAATACCCAAAGCTAGCCTCGAGCTAGCTTACTCTTTAGTTCGCACTGCCGCTTGTCTATGGGACATTCAGAGATTTATAGATGCAAATAAAATATTTTCCGGAGCTCAGATTTAACACCGTTTACAATAAAAGTCCATCACAGCAATATAAATACCTCAATTAAATGCCGCAATTTTTTCATTTTTTCGTACGCTTTTTCCGCTAGCTTTTCTTCACAACAAATTTTTACCAATTTAGTAAGTAATTTTGCTTGAAAAAATAATAGATCATCGCATATACTTTTGGTAATCATCTAAAATATTGTAAAAATTTTAACACCACGCCATTTCCTACACTTTGGCGTAATAGTTCAATTTTTTGGATTAAATTTTCGATTAAACATTTATTTTTTTCTGATATTAAGTTACATATAGCTTCATAATCTTCGAGCTTGACAATTTTTACATATTGCAAAAACTTGTGGAAATTTGATTCAAACTCATCTAAAAGCAAAGAATATGATCGTTATTTCAACACGCGGTTGGCCGATTGTTACAAGATATGGGATCCATTCAGGTTTTTTATGCTGAATACGAATCAAAAAATTTTTAACATGAAAAATGCGATTTGAAAAATAAATTTTACACAAAATAATGCAAAATGTTAAAATATTTTTATTTACCCTCTGAAGAAATTCCGATCAACAATTTAGCTGCTTCTAGTCCTTCACTTCGTTGGTGGTCTTCGTCAAGTTCTAGAATTAATCCCAATTTTTCTTTAGCTTCTTCAGATTTTGGATCAACTTCCAGCAACGCTTTAGCTTCTTCGAGTAGATTAAAAAGCATAGAAAATAATTCATCGTTCGTTTCATCTATCTCGTTATCATCATAATCATCGTAATAATCCTGAAAAAAGATATTTGATGCAAAAAAATGAAAATAAAAATTTACTATATTATCTATTGTATCTGGATCGGGTTGGTCGTTTTCCACTTCACCATCCATATTTTATAAATTTCATCTAACGAGAAATTTGTTTTATATTTGAATAAGATCGACAAATCAAATGTCGGAAATATTTTCGACGAACGCAACGCTTCTCCTAGCTAGCGTTGACGTTTACGACGATTTACAACCGTCTTTATATAATAAGACGCCGGAAACCCTTAAATTGTTCTGTAAGTTTCGAAACATTAACGCAGTTTCAAAATGTCAAATTCGAAACGTAAGTTTTGAAATATTAATCAACCCTTTTTGCACAGTTTGGTCCGCCGTAGGTTGTAGAAAATAGGTTGAAGGAAAAGTCGAATAAAGTATGGATGCCTTTTTTTAATATAAAAATTCGGAACTTATGCACTTCGGCTCCCCCAAATTTGAGAGGGGGGGGGGGGCCGAACTGCACTTAAATATGTTTGTATTTATGCGAATTTTGTTTTTGTGGAGGAAATGTATTTGGAGGGGGCCGAACTGCACCGATCAGTGCAGTTTGGCCCCCTCCCCAAATTTGGGGGGGGGGGCTGAAGTGCATAAGTTCCAAAAATTCAGTATAACTTTCTTTATATGGTCAAGCCTCTATTTAACGCCTCTCCAATTTAAAAAAAACACTTGAAAAAGTATAAAAATTCTTATTTTTTCTAATAAAAACACATATTAAAAATAAAAAATGACAATAAAATAATTCCTGGGCTTTTCTTAGACTGAGATACAGGGAGGTCATTTTACATAGGAAATCTCGATTTTTTTATATCTCGGTCATTTTGTTGACATTTTCGATGGGTAAACCACATTTTCTTGAAGAATCGGCCATGGAGACTTCAAATCTGAACGAGTTTTTTGGGTTTTAATAGAGGATTGACTGTATCTAAAAAGTTTCGAAACATCAAGTTTCGAAATATCAACTTTCATGATTTTTTTTAACTCCATAATCGTTTCGAAATATCAAGTTTCGAAACACCGAATGACCAATATAACATTAAAATATGAAAATCTAACAATCGTTTTAATAAAAGAATTATTTAAAAAAATGAAAATATGAAGAAACTGTTCATACATCAATTGATTGACGGAATTGATGTAAATTGACAGACGTCAACGTCAACAGAACGATGTGGGTTGTCAATACGTAATTGACAATCTGTTGACGTAATGTTGACATGACATATTTGCGAGATAGTGTTACTCCAAAAGAACACTTGGAAGAAGATATAATCTCAAATTCTCGAATGAAATTTGGATAAAAGCTGTAAATCGAAATAACGAAGAATTCAAAAGTCAAATGGCTGAGTTAGAAGAAAATGAAGTTGGCGAAGTCGATAAAGAAGAATATATTGTTTTAAAAGATGAATTGTAGAGTTTAAACAAGGTGACTAGAAATAAACGGACCCCCTTAAAAATCGTGTTTTCCGTTTTATTTTCAGCATATTTTTTATTATTTTTTATAGCTAACATGAAAGTATTCAGACCTGCAATAATCCATATGCATGAAAGAGAAACATCAAATCATGAAATCGCTCGACTTCTTGGTATTCCTCGAACTACAGTTATTCTGCGTTATGAAGAAACTGGAAGCAATGAAAACCGACCGGGAAGGGGCCGAAAAAGGAGTGCACGAAACCGAAGAAATATTCAGCGTGCCAAGGGGAAATCCAACGAAACCCTACGACCAAAGCAAACTCCACTAGAAAGTTGGCTAAGAAACTCGGGGTCCGTTTATTTCTAGTCACCCTGTATGTGAAATTATAAATAAAATTTTTTTAGCTTTTCGACTTACATCATTTTTATGATCGAACATGTTTACTGAACTAAAATTATTTGCTGAATCATACGGGCGATTTTAAATATTTATTAAATAATAAAACTTCAAATGTACAAGCCTCTATTGGGAAAAGGATGAATAATACAGATTTAAACAGACTTGACAGGTGTGTCTTGTCATATAAATAGGTGTGAAAAACACACACAATTTTTATTTCGCACATTTCTATTTCGAATATTTTGTGATATAAATTTTTCGCAAAAATGACCGAATTAAATCAAGGTATTCTTTGAGTCAAAGGACCAGTCCAGTAAGTTACAATCATATGAAAAAATGATACGTCTCATTTAGCTAAAAAATTGTTACAATATTCATTTTATGAAAATTTAAAAAATCGATGCAAAAATCTATTTTTCCGCAAAAATTTCAAAAAAGTTTGTGTATTACAACGAAGAGCTTGTAACAAATTCAACATTACAAACGCAATTATCTCGAAAACTACAACGATTCAGAACATGCCGTAAAAACAAAAAATGCTTCATTTTTCATGAATTTTCCGAATATATCATTTTTTCATATGATTATAACTGACTGGACTGGTCCTTTAAACTTTAAAAAAAAATTTTAGAAGCGATCGATCTAAATGATGATCCAGAGCTACCTCAAGATTTAAGGGTCTAAAATTTATGGATAAACTAGTTTAAAAAATAAAAATTTTAGATGAATTTCAGTTTCAGGAAGTTGTTGACCTTTATCGGTCCTGGTTTCTTGATGGGAATTGCGTATTTAGATCCAGGAAATATAGAAAGTGACTTGCAAACTGGAACCATCGCCGCTTATAAAGTATTGAAAAATAGAGTTTTTCGAAAAGTCTAGATTTGTATTTTTTGATCCGGCATGGTCGATTTCTAGGTGACACCATGATCTCCGTTTTTTCGCATTTTCAACATTTTTTGAAATCCTAGCCTAAAAATAACTTTAAAAATAGATTTTTTGCATAATTTTTACTTTATACATATCAAAATTGTTAATTTTTCATTTAAAAAAGTTTGAATTTTTTTGTCAAAATATCGAAGTCCCAGATTTTCCATCAGTATCAGATGATGACGAGTGCATTGGAGCCGGAGGCACTGAAGCGGACGGATATCGTCAACTAATTTTTGAAAAACGATCCGAAATTTTTGAATTGGTATAAATCGAATTTCTAACAAAAAATCTATTAAAGTTACTATACCTACTGAAAGAAACCCTAGAGTGGTCATAGTTTTGGTCAAAAAGGTAGCCCAAATATGGTTGTAGCTATTAAAAGAAGTTTTAAGTCAAACCCGTTTACTTGTTGGTCAAAATCGTTTACCTGTGAGGAGTTGCACGGGAGGGGGGAGCTGGACCAGGTACCCAAGAAATGTATAAATTTTTGACCACCAAAATAAAGTCATAGAGGGTCATGGTTCTTGCATAAAAGTTAGATTTTGGTCTATGCTAGCTTTTATAAAAAGACCCTGTGTTAAAAGAACTTACCTGTAAAAAGTTATAGCCTCAACAAGCTGGACCACTGGAAAAAGTAAAATTTGTATTTTTCCTGAGTCACTCATAGTCCGACCCCGATTTCTCCCAAGTTAGAAAGTCTCATCGGAAAAGTTGGATGCCGTTTTACTATATAGACGCAACTTTCCAGATAACTTTCATCTGATTCCCAGATATCGTGGTTCTGGCCCTCCGGTGACCCTTACCCTTACAGAGACTGTATCTTAAATTTTTAGCTATTATGGCTCTTGTTATGTTCTCATATCGTCGGTCTACTTTTACAACGTCTAGCTTTGCGAACTGGCGTTGTTACCGGTAAAAACATGTCCGAACTAGCACACGAATTTTATCCACCATTTCCGAGAATTTGTCTCTGGCTAAT
>JAQGBS010004366.1:0-10390 GCA_034698545.1 Acrobeloides obliquus
ATTTTATTTTTAAATTGAAGAAAAAATGCGAAAGAACTCATCACGATTTCGAAAAAGTTTTGTATGTTTTTTCCAAAACATAGCTGGGGTGGATTGGGGAGGGGGTGATATAGAGGACACTTACTTCAGTTTAGTGATGTTTCAAAGTGATAAATGAGAGTAAGTATACTAATAGGTTTAATAGCTCTCATTTTTTGGAATTTTTGGAGCTCGGATTATTACTAGTGGTTGATCCCGTCCCAATCCCATACCGTCCCGTGGAAATAGAGGTAATATGAAATTAGGCAAGAGTTTTTGGACCCGAAGGGACTCGAACCCGGACCTCCTGGCTACCGTCCAAGTGCACTACTACCATTGTGCTACCGAGACCTACAACTGATGCCCGTTAATTGGTACATACTTGACGGTGTATTTTCCACTACTCACACTGTGATTAACATTAACGGGCATCAGTTGTAGGTCTCGGTAGCACAGTGGTAGTGCACTTGAACGGTAGCCAGGAGGTCCGGGTTCGAGGCCCGATTGGTTCCGAAAACTTTTGGCCAATTTCATATTACCTTAATAGGCTTAATGTGATAACGTTATCACAAAAATCGTTATCACTGTTATCAAAATGCGTTATCTTATCACTTATCACACTCTTTTATTATTATCACTTTGAACATCACTACTCCAGTGGCGTAGGGGGTTATAACCCCCATTTTGGGTAAATTCTCGAAAAAACATAAGGGATATTTCGGACAACTTTCTCCTCTATAATTTTTCGAACAACCCTCTCCTTCCCAATTTCTAGCTACGCCACTGACGTGCTCCTAAACTGAAAATTTCTTAAGAAAATATGCACATTACTGCCAAAGACGAAAATCTAAAAATAAAAAATAAGATTTTGAATACAATTTGATGCCCCTTTCTCATCTAAAAAATCGAATTCCTAATTAATGTCTTGATTTCTTCGCCATTTAAAAAATGTTTTAGGAATATTTTAAAACCAAAAAATGATGAAATCCAGAAGCACAAAATTATTTCTAAAAGATATTCAACACCTACAACTTGTGATGGATGTAAAAAAATTTTCGATGTTTTGGGATATAGCTGTGAACGTAAGGAATAACAAATTTTAATTTTGAATATTTTTTGTAGGGTGCCATAGAATTTTCGATTTCGATTGCTTGAACAAAATACCATGTTCAAAAGAAGAAGAAAATTCATTTTTGGAATCAAACATAAGTAAGAGATTTTGAGTTGATTCAAAAAAAAGTCGACTTCACTCAAACATTAGGGACATCCAGTAACTATCATTTCCTTCACACGGTCCATACGGACGGGGGGAGGGGTCTCCAAAAATCTCAAAGAGGAAGGTCTGTTTCGCACGTTTACGCATTTTCCAGATAGATTTATAGGCCCCAGATCTCACCAAAAGAGGGGCTTGGATTTAATTTTTTCAATTTTTTGGAATAGGTCAGATCAAAAATTGGTGGAGGGATGGGTCGACGACTAAGAAAGATCATGAATTCAAAAATGGCTAAAAACCCCAAAATTGTTATTTTACTGCCAAAAAGCTCAAAAATTGAAATTCCTGTTAAAATTCACGAGTATAAGCTTATGTATAAACTTCTCATCTTTTTAGAACATTCGGACCTATTACAAGTAGTAGATGTTCAAAAAGGCGAAATCTATGTAGGTATTTAAAAAAAGTTATTGCGAAAAGTTGGATATTTAGGCAAAAATACTGGGGTCACAAAACGAATCACTAGTAATCAAGCTTCATTCCAAAGGAGAAGTTTATCCTATTGATCAATTTAACCTTCCAGAACCTAGTTGGACTCAAAAAATAGTTTCATTTCTTGAACCGCTTGTTAGTAGGTAATCATCATTTTTATTTGCATAATTCTGATAAATTTAATAGCTGGGTATTAAATCTTCCGTCTCGCAGTGAAGATCTTAAATCAAAAATATGGTATCATGGACAAATATCTAAAGAAGAATCAGATCAAATTTTAATAAATACCCCAACAGGGACCTTCTTATTCAGATATAGCTATAAACAAAATAGATATGTTTTATCAGTAAAGTAAGTTGTAAATTTCCAAAAAATTTAGAGGGGGAGAACAATTTATGCACCAAAATGGTCGGACCATCATTTTTTAGATAACATGTGGGTTTTATAGATTTGATGTTGGACTTTCAGAATCCATCAAAATTTTGGAGCTAGTACCAAATGCCTACCCAGAAAGACAAAAATTGAGATTTGCTCCCGAAAATCATTATAGAAACATAAAAACCATGAAATCAATTAAAAACAAACAAATTATTTATCATCTACCCAATATAAAACAAAATATAGCTTTCTGTGATAATTTTTGGCTTAGAAACAATAAAAAAAACAGGATAAAAAGACGTTGTTTAGAGCTTTTTTCGAAAATTTATGTCTTTTGGGGTCTAAAAATCTATGTTTTTTGAGGGCTAGAATATTTTTCTTTTGAGTATTCTACCGTTTTTCGGTATGGAGAACAAAGTTAGCAAACTCGATTTTGAAAATTCGAACTTTTGAAAATTTCAACTTGTTCAACATAGAAAAAACATAGTAAAAAACATAGAAGACACTTAAAATTCAATTTTTCGACCCCGCATAGCGCGCAAATTTGGCAAAAAAGTGGATCTTCGAGCGACTGAAAATATTTTTGACGGAAATTTTCAGTGTTTGATTCACCTTGTTGCCTGCAATCAGGCAATAATACTATGAAACACTGAAAACTTCTGTCAAAATATTTTCAGTCGCTCGAATATCCACTTTTTTGCCAAATTTGTACCCTCTCCCCCAAATTTTTTATCGACATACGATAAAAAATTTTATTGACCAATTATTTAGAGGCCCTGAAAAGCCGGTCCATATTCGTCTTGGTTTTGAATTTGAAGGACAAGATGCAAGCATTGCACTTGGAACCAAAAATTTTCATAGTTTTGAAGTTAGTTTCATATACATTTTTACCATTTATTCAAAACATTTTAGGACTATATCAATTATTTTCGTCAAAAGAATTTCGAAACTATATATGAAAATGTTCAAATCAACACTACATTGAAATATGCTTTGATTCGAACAAATTTCAAAGCAAATTTTGTTTTTATAATGACCACAACAACGGGTGAAAACGTACAAATTCGACAAGGAGATATCATTACAGTTATTGACACAAAAAATGAAGAAACGGGTTTTTGGAAAGCAAGAGTTAATGGAAAAGTAAAACATTTAATAGGCACTTTCTTGAACAATCAAAGATCCACTATAAGCATAGGCGTAGCCAAGGGGGGCTAGGGGGAGTTTTAGCCCCCTGTCATCCAAAAATTTAATAGAAAAGCGCGATTTTTTAAGAAAAAAACGCATTTTTTAACAAAATTTACACGTTCAGCCTTCCCCTGTCGCCGATTAGCCCCCTTTGTCGCAAAATCCTGGTTACGCCTATGACTATAAACATTTGCCATGGTTCACTCAAAACTCGCCACAAAAATCACAGTATGAAAATATGCAAATTTCAAATTTCTAGCATGTTTTTTGTGTCGAGTTTTAAGTGAACCTGTACCATGAGCTTTACTTATTTAGAAAGATCAATCCATGGGTTAATTTTTAATAATGTTTCTGAGTTAATTCCATCATTCGTAAAAATATAAATCCTTGTTCCTTAGGCAAGAACTTTTCGTTCCCTTGGCGAGTAATTTTGCCCCCCCCCCTCCCTTTGTATTTGTACGAAAAGTCCGTACAAAAAATAATTGTACGAAAAGTACTTGTACAAAAAGTTCGTACGAAAAGTACCTGTACGAAAAGTCCGTACGAAAAATAATTGTACGAAAAGTGATACAGCCGAAAATTTTCTTTCTCGGATTTTTTTAAAAACAAACTAGAAATGTTTATCGTGATGACATACATCGAAAATGATTTTAATTCATACCCTTTATTTGAAATGATTTTGTTGAGTTTGAAAATTCAAAATGTGTATGAAAAATGAGGGTTATAGTGGTTCGAACAAGAATTTTATATTTTTACTAATGATGGAATTGACTCGAAATCATTATTAAAAATTATCACATGATTGATCTTTCAAATTAAGTAAAACCTGTAGCACATTTGGATCGTTAAATACTTTTTGCCTGGACCTTCGAAGGTTCGGGAATGCATTTTTTAAACTCTTCAATTTTTCTTGAAAATTTTAGGTAGTTCGCATACCTTGCGCTTTGATTTGGGAATTTTGTGAAAGTATTTTGGTTGATTTAGGAAGTTTGTGAAAGTATTTGATCAAAATTCTTAACAATCAATAAGTAGTTATATATATTTTTTATAATTAATAAATTTTGTTGTTGTTTTTTTAAATAAAATAAAAACTTAAGGTCAATATAGCATTTTGTAGCGCAGAATTCCAACTTTCCAAACTTTCAACCACAAAAGTTTGGAATTATGATTTCCATTACTGTCCGTACCAACTCAATTTTCCAATTTTGGTAATAGCATACGATGCATCGTATGCTATTACCAAAATTGGAAAATCGAAATATAGGCGAATTCAAAAAATTGGCCTAATCCCGATTTCTGGAATTTCGGGATTAGACATATTTTTGAATTCACCCTATATTTCGATTTTTTCGTCTTCCAATCTCGTATTTAGCAGTTCATGACGTTTCCGGGATTCGACAAACGCAAAAATTGAAATATATGGGGATTTCGGAACCTTAAAATCCGGGATCCAACCCTATTCCACGTGTTAATATAAGACGTAAAAATTTATTTTAATTAATAGCCCCGAGGCCGAGCGCCCTACGGCGTTCGAGGGGAAGTAGAAGGAAGGCTGATATCGGCTGATATCTTTAGAAAAGGGACGACCTCTATAGAAAACGGCCGATTACCGCAATTTTTTATGGTTCTGGCATGTGCACACTCAATTCATCCCTCCGAAAACCTCCAAGTACAAAAAATCAAACAATTTTGACGGAGATTTAAAGATAGAGTCAGCGACACACTATTACACAAACATTGGTACTATAAAGGTGTTAATTTAGAAGTTATTATTTAAAATTATTATATGACTATTTTACTCGAAGATGATATGTCAATGACGCGTTAATCTTATTCGGTAGTGGACTATTGCTATGCCATTCCATTCCTTCCACCATACAACGATAAAATCCTTCATATTGCTTTTTGACATTGGATATAATTAAAGTGTTAACGCGTTTTTCAAATTTGGCTAAAACGCCAACTTTTTTATTTGCTCGAAAATTATTACCTTCAATTAAACATGGCTCTTGCCAAGATTGCCATTTAACTTTTAAATCTGATCCTCTATATACCGGACATGGCATCCGTGCCGTTTTAGTTTCGTTTACTTCTATAGTTTTAAAACATGGATCTTCCCAAAATTGCCATTGAACTTTTAAATCTGGTCCTCCATATACCGGACATGGCATCCGTGCCGTTTCAGTTTTGCTTACTTCTATAGTTTTTGCAATCTCGAAAGGTTCTGATTTATATGGAATCCATGCATCTTGGTCTTTGAAGTGGAAAAATGGCCTTACTAAATTATGAATGATTTTTAAGGCGCGATGATAACTCTCCCCCTCATTCCATAGGCTTAGTTAGGGTAGGTTCATAGACAACGAGATTGGCGGAAAGCTGAAAAGCATAAGGTTTCTCCGAATGTTTTGAAAAATTTTCTAAAAATTTGGAAAAAATCGTAAAATTTTTCAAAATAGACTCCGAGATCTGTTGAAAATTCTTTAGATTAGCGAAATTTGCTATAATTTATACATATTCGGAAAATTCATGAAAATGGAGCATTTTTTGTTTTTACAGTAAATCCTGAATCGCTACCGTTGTCGAGATAATCACGTTTGAAGTTGGCTATTTTTTGGAATTGGTTTAGAATTTGAATTCCTACCAAAACCCTGATTTTCAATTTTGGCGGAAATTCAAATTCTAAACCAATTCCAAAAAATTGCCAACTTCAAACGCAATTATCTCGACAACGATAACGATTCAGAATTTACTGTAAAAACAAAAAATGCTCCATTTTTCATGAATTTTCCGAATATGTATAAATTATGGCAAATTTTTGCTAATCTAAAGAATTTTCAATTTCGAATAACACAACTTTGGAACGTTATGCCTCAGCCAGGCTAAAGTCATATGACCAAAGAAAGGTACCATTGGAGAGCTCTAAAGTGGTACCATAAAATGCCGCTTTTTAATGGCCACACTTTCGCTTTAATGGCCACAAAAAATTGATTTTTCTCAAATTAGTGCCTCAAAAAATGACCAAAAATTTAAAAAATAGCTCCATAACTTTTTATGGCTTTGAGTCTGACCCCATAGTGTGTTACAAAAAATGTAACATATTATCCCAGCTTTCTAATAAGCCCTTGAGCTTAGCTCAAACTTTTCATGTGGCCGAGATATTGGCCAAAATAGCCCATAATACCTGAAAAATGGTTCATATAGCCATATCTCGGTTCCAAGTAAGGTTTGGGGTCAAAATTTTTGCACCATCGTGTTCAGCATGGTCGAAAACCTAGGGTATATGCCGGTTTCAGAAAAAGACTGAACACTTTGAAAAATTGTTGTCTCCACAGGTCGATCCTTATAGAAACTCTCTTATAAGTTTTTGAGTGAACATAAATTTTTGAGAATTCCAAACAAATTATTAGAATCTCGGAAGTTTTGAATGTCACAAACCGTAGAACAATTTTGGGAGAATGATCATTTTCTAAATTTTTGGAGAGTGTTTGCTAGAGTGTGATTATGACTAAATTTTTATAAAGTTTACTATAAACGAATTGATCTCCTTCATGATCGAGCTTATTCTGTCTTTCAATATAGCATTGATAATTTCCAGTTTTTATGTCTTTTAATAGATTGTTGGAAAAGTTCAAAATGGCTTTATGATTTTCGATAAATACGGTGTCGTTTAAACGATAAACGGTATTAACACCATTATCTTTATGAGTATATTCGGCAGATTGTAAAGGGTCTTCATTTAGTGAGCCACACCTAAAAATATTGTGTTTAAATGATATTGTTAGACGTTCGAATGTGTTTTGTACATAGATTGGTCGCCGGATGGCTTGGAGGGCCCATTGGAGGTCGAAAATCGAACTTTCAAAAGTTTGATTTGAAAGTTCTTAGTCCATAATTTATATCCCCTTTTAAGCTTAAGTCTTGCTAAAAAACTCAGCCTGCGCCTAATTTGTATCAGAGTTGTAAATACGTGCACCTGAATTCTTATTAGTGTAAAAAACAAACCATAAAGAATCATTAGAACCAGCTTTGAGTGGATTTTTATCGGTAGAAAGTCCATTAGACGGACTTATACTAACATGTTTTGGTCCTTCCATGTCATGATCAATCTTATGTTTTATAGTTTTATAATTTCCTTGTGGTTTGTTAGGATTTTTATCTAAAATTTAACGTTTTTATACCACTTATCAAAGAGAAGGTGAACATATTCCCCAAAAATTTCGTTAAATGGGGTGCAGATCTGGGGTCAATCTCAATCGAAAAATTTTTTCTTTCGAAAAGTGACTCTTTAGGGATAATTTTATGCGGAGAACACGAATCCAACGTCAGATTTAGGTTATAAAAGAAAAAAGTTTTCGACCGAGATTGACCCCAGAATTGCACCTCCTTTAAAAAAATGAGATTTTTTTACCTTGGTGCCCACACCTCAGACCTAAATGATCGTTACGGCTTTGTTATTATGTGTTCTTTAAAATCTAAACATACCGACTTGTAAGCATATAGTTTGAGATGCTGTCAAGTCAGTTTCCAAATCCCAAGCTTGACACGTATAACATCCAGTATCATCTTCACCAATAGATGAGAAGACTAATGTTCCATTTTGATTCTTAGCACCATCAAGAAAATGATTATCATCTTTTATAGACCATTCAATTTGGATCAAGTCGTTAAATTTTTTAAAAGGGAGAACCCAGCATCGAATTTTAACGGATTCTCCTTGTATAAACGTTTGATTTAAGCATGGTTCAATTGCTAACGGTAAAAATGGATCTAAAAAATCAATTTTTTGAAATTTTTATACCTTTTTTAATTTGTTTAATCTACCTTTTACAGTGCCAGGCAAAAGAAATGTGTGGCAGAGATTTTTGCTTTTTAAAAATTACTTGATCGTTTCATATAAATCACAATAATAATGACACATATAAGAAACAAAATAAGAAAAATCGCAATAGAAATTTTCTTTATCTGTGACTTTTCCCATAATTTTTCCCATATAGGTTTAAAATTGTATGATGAACAGCTAATAAATTCCAACTCTCTAAATTAAACATTTTTTAAATATTGTTTCTTTCATAAAATGCCATGGCAAAATTGTTTTCGACTCCCAAAAATGGTTCGTTGAGACGGTACTACTACGAGGTCAGAATTAGGAGCGATATTAAGGTTTCCATGGTTCGGTATTTGTCTCAGGCACCCCCCAAGTCTGGTTCAAACCCCGCTTAAGGCCAAAAGATTTTGCCTAGTAGTAATATCTTCGGATGGCCAGAACTGTTGCAAGTTCTTTCAACCTAGATTATAGGGGGTACCAAGTCCGAAGTAGCCTGTTCTCTAGAAAGCTCGAAATTACAGGTTCATTTTGTAGAACACAATTTTCATAGCATTTTTTGTTTTTACACTACCTCTGAAACATTTTTCCTCGCAGATATAATTAGGTTTGAAGTTTGAATTTGGACCCAAGTTTTCGTTTTAGTTGAGAAAATTTTTCTGTTTATCATCGCTCGATATTCGACAAAAAAGTTTCTCAGAAAAAAAATTACAAACTTTGAAAAAAATATTTTCGAAGTTTGTGAAAAAATTTTTGCCAAAAATAGCGTTTTCTTTGAAATTAAGGAGCCATCCAAAACACTTTTACTTGACATCTTTCGTTCAATATTCACCGAAAATTATGATAGTTTATTTTAACTTTCTATGAGAAATTTTGTTCCGGGCAACTTTGTGTAAACGGAAATATTTTTCGACTATAATACACAAATTTAGATCCAAGTTTAGTTTCAAACACGAACCAAATGCTCTAAACTATTAGTTTTTAAAAACAATGATTTTACTAGTAGGAAAATTTTTTCAAAGAATAATGTAAAAACAATGATTGCATAGAAAATTGTGTTCTACAAAATAAAATCATTGTTGAGGAGTCGAAAAAAATTTTGCCATGGTCTTTTAACTTACTCAGGTTTTAAAAGAGGTATTTCAGGATTATATGAAATTTGACTTATACTGTTTGGAAAAGAGTTTTGTCTTATAGGAGTTCCTGAATATCGATTTGTATAGTTAGGTATAGGAGTTATATAAGTATCGACATCACCAGGGTTTTCTTTGAGTTCATTCTGGGTTCGAAAGTTGTTGAAATTTTCATTTATAGCATTAAGTATGTGGGTGGAAACATAGCCAAAATCATGGGTTTTTAAATCTTGACAATAAACTCGGTCTACATCTCTAAAAAAAGCGTCCCAATTTTAATTGTAAGATAAGAGCGCGAAAAATTTTTAAGAGTTG
Organism: Acrobeloides obliquus; assembly: GCA_034698545.1. Classification (NCBI taxonomy): domain Eukaryota; kingdom Metazoa; phylum Nematoda; class Chromadorea; order Rhabditida; family Cephalobidae; genus Acrobeloides; species Acrobeloides obliquus. The sequence continues at coordinate 9,557 of JAQGBS010004366.1, forward strand.
GGATAGGAAATAGATGCACAAGGGGGGACTAGTCCCCCCCCCCCTCCTATGTCGTCGTATCGGGAGCAAAAATGCGAAAACATGTCGTATTTTGGCCCAAGGCGACATGTTTTTTACTAAAATTTACATATTTTTTACCAAAAATACGACATATTTACGTTTCGCGACCAAAAAAGGTCAAAAACATGTCGTTTTCAACAAATTTCAAAAATATGTCGTACTTGGACAAGAGTCCCCCTATTTTTGTGCACTTATGGGATAGGATACCTAGTTTTTTTTGGATGTTGGGGAAGTGTCCTTTAAACACTGTTTCGCGTTGCCTGATTTGCAATAGTTTGTTTATTGAAGCGAATCTTGCAAGTCAAGCAAAACTAACTATGAAAAATTTTCGTTTCTAGATTTGATTTTTTTCGATTTTTGAACGCTGCCCCCAAGATTCTAAAAAATCGAGATTTATATTGAAACCGATTCTGTATCCACTTACACAAACACCCCTCCCCCCCCCAAAATGAGTTTCACTCGCAAAATTTGCGGGCGAAACTCATTTTGGCTTGGGGATTGCGAGCGACCCGCCCCCCGAAATTCGAGGGGGGTTTGTACACGTATGTTCTGTACAATGCCGAAATTTCTTAGATTTTTTGGAGAATCATTCTAAAACTACTTACAAATCATTTATAACCACAACACAATCATCTTTTTTAACCGATAAATATTCATTTCTATTGCCATCTACGCCAGAATTGTAATATGAGTTTATATTAACAGTAACTTCAGATATAGATAACCGATAATTAGACAGGCTGGTTTTAATATTTCCAAAATTTGGACGCTCCA
>JAQGBS010004367.1:0-10389 GCA_034698545.1 Acrobeloides obliquus
CTTGTTTTCGCGAAAATAGCACTATTTCACGTTTAAAATAGTGCTATTTTTCCGAAAACAAGGTAAAGGAAGCATTTTTATGCTACGGGGATGTGCACAATCGATTTTTCACACTATTTTTACCCCTAGAAAGTCATTTTTCAAAAAAAATTTTTTTAGATTTAATTTGCACCCTCTTTAGTAGTTTTTGGAGAGTTTTTTTGCGACTTTTTGCTTCAATACAGGCCTTCCCTGGATCAGGGAAACATTTTTTCGCTTTGGCAATGTCAAATTCTAATTTCCCGTATGTTTTTACCCTAAAGGAGTTATTTCCAGAAAAAATTTTGAAAATTTTTTCACTCTTCCTATGCGTAGCTTCAAGATTTGAGCTAAACCGCTTCTATGTATGCCAATTTTTGCGAGACATTCTTTTCCAACTGAACTTGAGAAACATCCAAGATTTTGTCGGCATCAATCGAAATTCGAACCGATTTTTCTATAGATACAGTTTTCAGGCCTATATCACAGCATCCCAGTTGACCACTTTTGACACTCATCGTACTCTCATCATAGATTGCAATAAGCTTTAATTTTGGAGCATGAACATAGGCATGGCGAAGTTCAATGGCAAAACTCAAGATGTAAACTTGGAAACAAATGGCTAGCATCCACTCAGAGCACGTTCCTATCATGTGCTCGAAATAGTTCTAAAAAATTTTTTGTTAACTTTGGAAAGCATGCACAGATAGAAATATTATACTTGTTCATGGGAAGTCCATTTGTACAATTTATGACAACCAGCTGGGGATCCTTCACGTTGTTCTTGCTTTTCAGTTGCAGGGGGTTGGCCCAGGATTGGACCAAAAATTATCGCTACAAAACTTTTGTTAATAAAATTTCGGTGAACATTTGGGGATAAGGCTGTATAAATACAGGGTGTATAAAAAAACCGGAATTTGGGCAATTTTTTCACGTTTTTCCCCCAACCCTGATTCAGGAAAATAGATGTGTGAATTGAAGCGAAAATCGAAAAATTTTGAAATTTCTCCCTCAAAGTCATATTTTTGGGGGTAATTTCATGGAATCGATTGCGTGCATTGAAAATGCTTCCCTAACCCTGATTCAGGGAAATTAGTACATGTCGATTTTCGCTTCAATACACACTCTTATCAGGGTCAAGAAAGCATTTTCAAGCTTCGATAATGAGCGCAATCCTCGCATGAAATTACCCGCAGAATACGTTTTTGAGAGAGAAATTTCAAAATTGTTCAATTTTCGCTTCAACACAAAACGCTCATTTCCCTGAGACAGGGAAGCATTTTCAAGCTTCGGAAATGCGCACAATCAAAACTAAATCCTTACTTGTACAAAAGAAAAACGTCGAGAAAATGCATAAAAGTAGCCGACAATGCGAAACGAATGGCTTTGCCAATTTCGGATTCATCATATAACTAAATAAAGTCTGCGCCCATATATAGATCAAGCCACAGGCGAAGGCTAAAAAAGCCCCAAAATAGTGGACGGCCAAAACATTCAGTTCCTAGATGTAAGTTTTTATTGGAAAGCTAATATAAAAGATTACTTGAAAGTTGGCCACCATACTAACACCAAAAGCCGAAAAATAACCTAGCCAAAGCAGTATGCAACTGGAGAGGCGCCATCGGCCAAGTTGTTTATGGTGATGCCAATAAAATTCCACTATCTGGCGATGTCTGAGGTAAACCGTTATGGCTACTAAAAATAAAAACTATGAAAAATTGGGAGATACTTCAGCTGCTCTTATACCTCTATTGAACGTGGTCTAAAATTGAAAAATTTTGGAGCTTTTCTCTCTGGGGAGACGCAATCAACAGGATTCCAAAAATTGATACTTTTTTGAAGTAATTTTATGAAAAAATATCCTCTAAAGGCTTAAGCCTAGGCTTAGGCTTGGGTTTAGGCTTAGGCTTGGGTTTAGACTTGGGCTTAGGCTTAACCTTAGGCCTAGGCTTAGGCATAGGCTTGGGCTTAGGCTTAGGCTTAGGTTTAGGCCTAGGCTTAGGCTTAACCTTAAACTTAGGCCTAGGCTTAGGCATAGGCTTGGGCTTGGGCTTAGGCTTAGGCTTAACCTTAGACTTAGGCCTAGGCTTGGGCAAAAAAATTTTTTTCTCAAAAATGACCCTAATTACCCCTAATAGGGTCATTTTTGAGCAAATTTCGAATAAAAAAAATTTCGATTTTAGACACCACGTTCAATGGAAGTAGCTCCAAAAATTGTCTTGATGAAAAATATGTTCAACCAAAAAAATTCTTACAAAATAATGCTGCTAGATTAAGAAGTTGACCAAAAATGCAACTTTCTGGAGGAGTTGTTCCACTATCACTAAAATTTTGGTATATTTTTTATACAAAGTGGCTAGAAAAAGGTGGATTTTTGCGATTTTTCGACCAAATTTTCGCCAAAAATTTTTTTAATAACTCTATGGGGGTTTTCTATGCGAGGAATCGATTACGCGCATTGAAAAATCTTGAAAACGCTTCCCTGTCCCCTAAAAAACCATAAGAAATTTGCAAAAATCCGGTTTTTTGGGGCTGATTTGCGTCAGGGGGAAGCATTTTCAAGATTTTTCAATGCACGCAATCGATTCTTCGCATAGAACAACCCCTATAGAGTTATTAAAAAAATTTTTGGCGAAAATTTGGTCGAAAAATAGCAAAAATCCATTTTTTATCAGGTTTTTTTGCCACAATTCGATTTTTTGGTCAAAATTCAATCAAACCTAATATACGGCCAAAATGCTGACACATGTCCATTAGCAACAGCAACAAAATAGGAAACGACAAAAGCTGCTAGACTGAATATAAAAGTACATAAAGGAATAATCCAAACTTTAGTTAAACCCATATTTTATATTATGTGCTACCGAGCTGGCCAAGAACATATATTGCCTTGGGCTAAAAAAATGGTATAAATGTTTGAATTGAAGAAAAAAATCAATGAAAATCCGCGTGAGAACCGGAAACGAAGATCTCTCTTATTGAACATTCATGAACTTCTTATCCATACATTCAATAGCCTCAAACCAAATTGACCTTTAAAGGACCAGTCCAGTGGGAAAAAAGTTGCCAATTTTTTTGATATTCGGAAAGTTCATGAAAAATGGAGCATTTTTTGTTTTTACGGCATCTTCTGAATCGTTGTAGTTTTCGAGATAATTGCGTTTGAAATTTTGAATTGGTGTATATGTTTTCGTTGTAATACACAAACTTGTTTGAATTTTAAATCGATTTTGCATCGATTATTTCAATTTTCATAAAATGAATATTATAGCAATTTTTTATAGCTAAATGAGACGAACAAAATGACACCAAAATTATCTAAATTGTTTTGGGTTGTTGAAACGAAAACATAAATCAGGTTACATGAATCAAACATGATTCATGTTTTCGCTTCAATAACCCAAAAAATTTTCAAATTGGATAATTTTGGTGGCATTTTGTTCGTCTCATTTAGCTATAAAAAATTGTTACAATGTTATGAAAATTTAAAAAATCGATTAAAAATTCAAAAAAGTTTGTGTATTACAACAAAAACATGTAGACAAATTCAAAATTTCAAACGCAATTTTCTCGAAAACTACGTTTCAGAACGTACTGTAAAAACAAAAAATGCTCCATTTTTCATGAACTTTTCGAATATCAACAAAAATTGGTAATTTTCATAAACTTTTTTCCCACTCGACTGGTCCTTTAAAACGTCAACGACTCTCCGATCGGATAAGAATTTTTTGCGAAAAATTCTAGCGGCAAAATCAAACAATTTTCAAACATTTTATGTGTTTTTATGACAAATGATTTTCTTAAACTTGGTTATAAATTACAAAACTTGTAATAAACGATTAAAAATTTAAAAAATTTGAACATTTACGAAATGTTTATGCTCTGAAATCATGATATGGGACTTTTGCAAACATCCGAGTTCACGTTCAGAGAGCTGCCAAAAGATTAGTATTAGTGCGCAATTAGAGTTTTTTCGTTATGAGTGCATCCTGATGCGAAAGTGAATCATAAATCAAACTCAAGTTTTAAGCCTATTGAATATACAAGTGTGGGGAAATAAACTGGGGATTTTAATCAAAATTTTGTGAAATTCATCTAACCCAATAGGTTCATGAAAAATGAGTATTTGTCGTTTTTCCATTAAATTTAGAATCGCTAACGGCTTTAATGAAAATTGCGTATTAAGTTTCGATGTGTATTACCATGAAAACATATGTGTATTATTTAAATTCTCAAATCCAATAAAAATTTGTCTATTCATCAAAAATTGAAAAAATAAAAAATACGTCAAAATTTAACAACTGCGTCAAAATTTGAAACATTCGAAAAAAGTGCAAAATTTTTAAAAATTGGAAAATTCGAAAAACTTGCAAAAATTTTCAAAAATTGAAACCTGTGTCAAAAATTGAAAAATTCGTCTACAATTGAAAACTGTGTCAAAAATTGAAAAAATTCGTCAAAAATTATAAACTGCGCAACCCCCTTGCCATAGGCCACCAATAGGGGGAGGGTATACCGGTCCCTCAGAATGGATGGATGAATGGCCTTTTAGGAAGGGTACATGCATACATGAATAAGAAGGGGGGACAAGCCACCTCGGGGCTATATGTTGTCGACCAAAAAAAGGTCGATTTTTTTAAAAATTTATATGATAAATAAATTTGGGGGGGGGTACATGAACCCCCCATGATGAATGGGTGAATAACTATAAAGGCGGAAAGTCCGAGGATAAGTGGTGAGGGGATACTATATCCCCCCTTGGTAAACTATGCCCCTTGCCTTTCCCCCCTAGCTACGCTAATAAAAATATGATTACTTTTTTAACGAGTAAGCCAATTTCTCATAAAAAATTTTTTGATTGAGCAAAAATAAATCGCCATTGTTAGTCGAGATAGCAAAAAATTGCACATAAAAAGAAATTAACACGCAGAAATGAAAAATAGTTACTAGCAAAACACATTTTAGATAGTCTGGTAGGCGATGCCAATTTGAAAAATGAAAAATTAGGCGGAACCAGTTTTTTTCCAAGAGTCATCTCACTACCAAACTAAACAAAAATTACGCCTAAATCGGTTGTCCTCAGAACAAAAAAAGTGGAACATCTATGGTCAACAAGAGAGGTGTTTTTCATGTGAAAGATGGTTCATTCGAGAATTTTTGAAAAAAAACCATGACATAACAAGTGCAATTAGAACTGAAATGCTTAATAGGTTTAAAAAATAGAACTTTGTTGTATTTAATTTGAATGAAACTGGATAAAAGAAAAAACCATGCACATCGGCTTGAACAGCTGGATTCGGATCAGTGCTCGTGGGGGAAAAGACCATTCATAAATCATGTTGAAATGAACAAAAAGAACGCAACAGTTTACTAATCGAAAATTTTTTTTGACAAAGGTTGTCTAAGAAATGAATGGAAAATGCAATTAAAAAAACGCCCGAAAACATTTTTTAAAATTAGTCTATCTTGTAGTTCACAAAATTCTGTGCAAATTTGGTCAATGAAGTTATGTATTTTGTGCTAAATTGAAATTGAAAAATTCGAAAAAATTGCAAAATTTAAAAAAATTGAAAACTGCATAAAAAAATTGACAAATCCGAAAAATTGTAACAATCGTCAAAATTGAAAAATTCACCAAAAATTGAAAAATTCGTTAAAAATTAATAAAATTCGTCAAAATTGAAAAATGATTATAAAAGAAAATTATACCATCCTCATTTTATTTATAAAAAAAACTTGTAATAAACCACTATTTAGACATGAAAATCCCATAAAACTTATTATTCTATTCAATAAAATAAACCATAACAGAAACTACGAAACAAGTCATGAAGAATTATGCAAATAAAATTTTATCCTTGTAAAAAAATCTTTCTAAGAACAAGTTTAAAAAATAAACCCTATCACAGTAAAAAATTAATCTATCGAGTCAATCTAAAAGTATGATTGACGTAACTATAAAACTAGCTTATGCGACCAGTTCCGGCAAACCTTACATAACACAAAAAGACTCGAAATGTCAAAAAGCAGTGATAAAAGCATTAAAAGATGATTCATACCAAATAGTCCTTTGCGCCTCTATGATGGTATTTTATATCAGTTTAATTAAAACATAAAAATGAAGCTAAAAATAATATTGATTCATATATACGAAGTAATGATCATACATACAAGCGTGAGGGTCATCCTGAATCATATATACAAGCTAAAAATTTTCTTCAAAATTTTCAAACGTGATTGACGTGAATCATATGGCCAAAAAACATTCAAACGTGAATAAAATAACGTCAAAATTATCCAATTTGAACATTGTTTTGGGTTATTGAAACGAAAACATGAATCAGAATTTTCGTTTCAATAACCCAAAACAATGTTCAACTTGGATAATTTTGGTGTCATTTTATTCGTCTTATAGAGCTATAAAAAATGACTAACAAGGGATTTGCACAAAGTGACGCATGAATTTTTCAAATAATAATGAAAAATCCTGAAGAATGAGCAGAAATAGACGACATTAAACGACCAGATCTCACTGAAACATTAGAGCAAAGCTTCGAAGACGTGAAATTAAAGCTCGATTTCAGTAAAAGTGAAATGAGAACAAAGACAAGATCAAGACATCAAAAAATGGTATCAAATCAAAAATTGCAATACAGTCAAACCTCCGTTTTATGACACCCGGCAGAGGACATAACGACCACGCAGGGATGCCAGGTATATAAAGAAAGCGAATTGCTATATATACCAAATTTCCCCACCGGCATCCCTGCGTGGTCGCTGTCATTAAAAGGAGGTGCCATAAAACGGAGATTTTACTGTACCTAGCTCCTTTAACAACAACGTTTCCATACAATTTGTGTTCAATTTATTTGAAAAATTCATTTAAAAATTTATGAACGCTTACACAAAACATATGCATGAAAACCGCCTCTAACCAACTCCAACTCTAATGAATATTTGAATGAAAAAAGAACAAAAAAGACAATGTTCTAGAAAATGCACTCATCTGTATGTGACTTTAGACTCATCTGGTTCGAGAATATGGCAAAATGGGCCCATTTGTGGCTGCTTTTTCCTCCCTAAAAAATGCCTGAGGCTGACAGAGATTCGGAGAAGCCGACCGAAGAACAACTTTGAGACTAAAAGAAATGTCGAGAAAAAAAGTGAAAAATTGCCCGAGATGCTCGTGATGATAGCATATGATTAAAGTTGGTTCGATAAGAAATTTAATCCTTTCAATTACAGGGTGGCTAAACAAAAGATGACGATTTTGCGATTTTTGGCCAAATTTTCACCAAAATTTCAAAAGTTTCTGTTATTCAACAAATTCATATAAATGACCTCTTTTCTTTTATTACAGGGTGATTCACATGAACCCGTACACTCGAATATTCTATTTTTTATTGATTTTTTTCGATTTTTTTCATTCTATATATATAAGAAGCTTATTTACAGATAAAAATGACTGAAATGCGACCTACTATGATTAAACTTCGTGAAAAAGGCTTATCGATTAGGAAAATCTCGGAACTTCTTGATGTCCCCGTAATGACCATCTCAGACCATATCAAGCGTTACGAAGAAACTGGGAGGCACGAGAACAAGCCAAAAGGAAGACCCGAAAAAAGCTCTCGAAATCGGAGGAACATCCAGCGTGCGAAGGGAATGATCAAGCGCAATTCAAATATAATTGAAAAATATCAATAAAAAATAGAATATTCGAGTGTACGGGTTCATGTGAATCACCCTGTAGAATCTAACGCTTTTGTGTTTTGGGTAATGGAAAAATGGAAAAACCACCTTTACTCTATCAAATTAGTGCATACCAAGTTTTGTCAAAAAATATAAAGACCCAAATGCAAATTTAAACCATGCGTAAAAAGCGTAGATATGATTCAAACTGTCGCTGCTAAGATCATTATTGTGTTGGCGAGTAACAGTCACCAATTTCATCTTTAGGTGACATAGTTTATGTTAAAGGGACACTAACCATGGCTTAGGTTTTGCCAACTTTTTAAAAAAATTAATAAAAAAATGAGTTTCAACCGAATTTTTTCGGGCGACCACACATTCGATTACTGGTAATCTGGAGAATTTTTTGTAAAAAAATTATTGGAAAATCACACGTTTTAAACGAGATATAGCCATTTGAAGTTTGGCCATGGTTAGTGTTTTTGCAAAAATGGGCATTTTGGATCCAAACTTCAAATGGCTATATCTCGTTTAAAACGTGTGATTTTCCAATAATTTTTTTTACAAACAATTTTCCAGATTACCAGCAATCGAATGTGCGGTCGCCCGAAAAAATTCGGTTGAAACTCATTTTTTTATTAATTTTTTTTAAGTTGGCAAAACCTAAGCCATAGTTAGTGTCTTCTTAAAGTGACAAATATGAAATGCATAGGTCGGCAAGGGTAGCTTCTCCCCTGATCTACTCATTTATAGACCCAAAATTGAGGGGGGACCACCTCATGGACCCCGCCGAACAGGAGGGGACCATCTCATGGACTCCGCTGAACAGGAGGGGGACCACCCCATCGGGGTCCCCTCCCAACTGCCTTGCAGACCTATGATGACATGTGTCATATTTATCACATTCAATGGGACAACTAATTGACTAAGGCGACAAAGGTGACAGATTTGGTTACTCTTGTCATCTGAGTGTCACGCATAGTTTACCAGTAGGGGGATACACCGGACCCTCAGGATGGATGGATGAATGGCCTTTCAGGGGGGGGATACATGATAAAATTTTCCAAAATTTATATGATGAATGAATTGGAAGGGGGAGGGTACACGAACCCTCATGATGGATGGATGAATAACTATAAAGGCAGAAGATCCGAGGATGAGTGGTGAGGGGGGTACTGTACCCCCTGGTAACCTATGGTATCACGCTTGTCACCTAAGTGTCACGCTTGTCATCTGAGTGTAACCTAGGTGTCACTTATGTCACCCCTGTCACCTAAGGGGTTGGATATAAAAGAGGCTTTAAAACCACATACGGCGTCCCTCGATAACCTGAAATTAATTGTACTATGTTAAAAGGGAATTTGATAATAATTAGATTCTTCACATTATAACCCCAGGGACCCTCAGCTATCAGAGGTCGTTTTCCAGTAGCGGGTCGAAAAAAATTTTTGCGACTTTTCGCTTCAATACACAATACGCCTTCTTCCCTGAATCAGGGAAGCATTTTTTCGCTTCGAAAATGTCAAATTCTGATTTCCCGCATGTTTTTACCCCTAGAGGGATTATTTCCAGAACAAATTTTCACGTGGGTGGCCCCCTACTACCCCTTGTTGTGTAGTAGCTCCAAAATTATGGATTGGATAAATTGATAACAACAAAATTGACACCCGATCAAATCAATCCTTAAACATGTGTAAAATCATGAAGTTTGCGTATTTAGCGAAGAGGCTGTCGTCTTTTCTTTTCTTTGTTATGGGCGCAAAAAGCGTGCTTTGATGTCGGTTTTTGACGTCACGACTCGGGTCCACCCGAAACGTTTTTCCATGAACTGTTTCAAACACGCATGTCATACACGAAATTCCGACGTACGGGGGATAAAAGCAAACTGGAAATAAATAATATCCGTGACTGACTATTTATCGGAGAGATCTTCCGAGTTATGATGAATATGAATGAATCACCAGGGAGAAGGGGATGAATTTCCGGTCACTCCTTTGTGACGTCAAAAATGTGGGTGAACGGAAAAAAGTACGCGTCAACTCAATCAAAAAATTTTTTCAACAATTTGTAAATAATGCTGCTTCGAAGGCGAAAAAACACACAAGCATCAGTACTGTTTTGAAACTTTTGGGGTTTTCTACTCAACCCCAATCAATTAAAAACGTTTTAAGGGACCAATCGGGAAAAAACACTATGAAAAAATTATATATTCGGAAAGCTCATGAAAAATGGAGCATTTTTTGTTTTTACGGCATATTCTGAATCGTTGTAGTTTTCGAGATAATTGCGTTTAAAGTTGGCGATTTTTGAAATGTGTGTATTAAGAGACGATATCTTGAAAGCTCAAGCATGGCATAGTGAAAAAGTTGGAATTTTCTCGAATTTGACATACCCTATCGTTTTCGAGGTCGCTGAACACAAATCTGAAGTCCGTTTTTGAATCAGACTTTTAGCTTTCGAGATACGGTAGGCATGGTCCTGTAGGGTGTATCGAAGCTTCAAAAAATCATAACTTTTTAATGTTATATCCAAATTACATGATCTTGGTGCTTTTCAATGATGTCGATCATAGCGCAAGTCGGTGTCAAAGTTAGAAAAATTCACGTTACAAAGTACGCAGGTAAAAATTGAAAATTCTTTAGATTAGCGAAATTTGCCATAATTTATATATATTCGGAA
>JAQGBS010004368.1:0-10388 GCA_034698545.1 Acrobeloides obliquus
TCTGTATTTTCATACAAAAATTAAATCTCTAACATTTTGTTAAGGTGAAGAAAATCGACTTTGAAAACTTCAAAGTAGTTTTTGACAATGTTAAGATCAACGGATTTCGAAAATTTTTATCACCACTTATTTGGCCATTGTTCAGCTACAATTTAAAAAAGATCGTATAGAAATTCATTACAGGGGGTGCGAGAACGACTAAAAACATTGATGTTGCATGCCAAAATGAACGCTCTGTATATCTATTACAATAAAAAATACTAATAAAAAATATTTTTAGGACAAAAAAAGTATTTTTAGTATAAAATAATACTAACCTTTTGGAAACTGTGGGGGACTTATTTTTAGCCACTTTTATAAGTGAGAGATGTAACATTCGATTTTGCAGACCTTTTTTGTTGACACATTCAGGCCGTTCTGGGCCGGCCTAAAAAATACTTGCTCTGGCCTGACCTAATAAAATTTGAACGACCTGAGGGTAAGCCAGCTGTAGCCGGCCTGGCCTGACCTAGGCAGGCTTTTTTCGATCCTGCACACCTCTAGTGGGAGAAGAATCTTGTTTCAATATTCTTGAGAGGGGAATAATATTCCTGACATTATGAGAGGAATATTTTTTGCTTTGAAAGTTGAAATTTCAATCCTGATATAATAGATTTATCGAAAATATAATTTTTTATTTTTACATTCTAAACTTCAAATTCATTGTACCAACATGCACATATAATTGATTAAAATATGACTTTTGCAAATTTTTTCTTTAATAATCGCTACCTTCACCATTGACCTCATTTTCACTCACTAATTATACCAGAAAGAAACAATTATCTTTGCCAAATTGCCATTCGATCAAATACAAATTGCTTTATAACCAAGAAAGATGCTTTTTTGAAGTGCGAAGTCAACAATGGTCAGTCGTCAAAGAATTAAAATTCACATGAAAGAGAGAAGAGGGTAACCTTACCTTTCTCGATTGCATGAAATTACGAGAACAGCCAGCAACTAACACAACCGATGAAATGATCTATAGGCAATCGGTAAGACATATTGGAACTGGATCAACTGGCGTGTGTGCATCGGATTATGCGACGTCCACTTATTTTCCACTTAAAATGACCAGAGGTGTTAAAAATATGGACTTGAGAAAAATTCTTTTACGCTCATTTTTTACTCCAAAATTCGTAAATTTCTTTTTTAATTAAAAATTTTATCTTGAAAGAAATCTATACGCTTAATTTTTAATCTATTAATTTCACAACGCCTGCAAAATTGCTAGCCCATGAAAAATTAGAAATTATTTTTTCCCCACAAAAATTCTCCTTTTTATCTTTGCCAAAATTGCTCAATGTTCTTTTAAGCGGAACATAAATATTGTTCATTTTGTGTTTTATAAGCTTATATCGCTTGATTGAGTCGGGAAAAACCATTTGTTAAATAAAGGTGGGCATGTTATTTTTTGGCACTTCCTTTTTGCGACATGCATTCTAAGTAGGCATATTATCCAAAGTGGAAGAATTTCTTGGATTTCAAAATTTTTCTGACTTAGGGGCTGTTCAGATATTATGTTATGAATTTTTTGGAGATTTTAGATCCCCCTCCCCATATTATCAAGCGTTATCATTTGGCTATACCCCTCCCTCCCCTACATGATAACGTAATATCTGGACAATCCCTATTAAGAAATATCAAAATGTGATTTTGCTAAAAATTGTGATTTTGATCCCTTAAATATTGCACTTTTTTAATTTAAGAAAGTTGCGTTGATTCTTAAATCCAGTTCTGGATTATTTTGTCTTTGAATTAGCAAATCTGTTAGGATCTTTACCCCAACCACTCATGTCGATGATTCATCTTTCTTTGTAAAAGAAATCCACTTCATTTACTTTAGAACTTCTTTTTTTATTTATATAATAGTAAAGATGTGCATTTTTGTGTGAGGGAGCCCATTAAAATTTCTAAAAGGAACTCTAACGCGTTCTCTACAGAAACCCCTTTCCTCTCCAGAGATAAAAACAGCCATTTTTAAATTTTGAATTATGCCTTTTTAGCGATATATCCAACAACTCGTTAGAGCATTTTTATGTCAAATTCCAAAATTCGTATAATTTTGATCTCCGAGTGAATGTGTGCAATAGAAACCGGACCGAGGCGAGATCTCGACCGAGGTTCCTCGGACTCGATCGTCGTTTTTTTGGCCGACCAAGGAAAACCGATGATTTGACACTCAGTTCCTTAGTCTCGGTCTCGGTCATCCCATAACCTCACTTCGGCCTCGGTTTTTGAAAAATCTATCCGAAAATTGTAAAAAGTTGCGTGCCGGTCTCGACCCAGGTAGTAAACAAGCTACACTTTTCCAAAAGATGTTACATTTTATGTTTACATAAAAATGCCCTCTGGGAATCGAACCCTCAATTTTAGAAACTGCAAATCTAGAGTACTATTCACTTGGCTAGAAGGGCTTGTTCGGCGCGCAATTTTTTACAAGTTTCGGACGCCGTGGGCCTGACCTGTCATGGGCCAGGTTGACTAAACCCGGCTTTCCCCTAGGCCGCTCATTTTTAGTTGTACCAGGCCAGTCCGGCCTAAGCCAATTGGTTATAGGGCTGGACTGAACCTTGCACACCTCTATTTTCTAGTTAAAAACCCAGCCTTTTGGCCAGAGGCTAGGCAGCGAGAAAGAGGGCTAAAGCCCCTGTATCGCCGAAGGTTCGAAAAAAATATTTATATATTGGTTCCTTTATGATTTTTTATCGGATGTTCCCGTTTCAGGAAGTTTAGTCCTCGTCGTTAAATCCTACCTACGCCCCTGCTTCTGGCTATCTATGTTGACAAATTTTCAATTTTTCTCTAAAAATTGAAGACAAAGGGGGCTACTATATTTCTTTTTAAAAAGTTGAATATTTGGAGTAAAAATAGCATTTTTGGCTTAAAAATTGTATATTAAAAAACTTTATTTTAATCTCGTGCTTTAATTCTCTCCATATTTTGTTTATTGTGTTCGAGTTTTTCATGTTTAAACAAACATTGTCCAACACAGCTCGTCCAGCTAAAAACTTATAGGTATCTCACCTTTTAGCTAAAAAATCCAGTTTCACTTCCTTCATCACAACTTTGGCTAAAAGCTTGAAGCCATCAAACTGACCATTATTCTGTAAAGTGGTGCAAGAGTAATGGGTTAAAATTTATTATTATTTATTGCTTAACATTAAAAGTGTGTAAAAATGTTTATAGAAATTTTATAAAAGATGTATTATTTAGTGATATATATTGTTTTAATAGGTAAGGTTTATTTAAAGGGGGGGGGGTGACAATCATGGCCTAATCCAAGAAAAAATTTTTCTAAAAAGACCATTTTTAGGGGTAAAATCATGCGAGAAATCGATTGCGCGCATCGCTGAAGTGTGAAAATGTTTCTCTGAACCTGATTCAGGGAAAATATAGATTTTTTTGACATATTTTAACTAGGTATTGGTTTGAAAAAACGTATGTCACAAGTTTGCTTTGGTGGTGTAGTAACAAAGCAGCGGATTATTGGGCACAAATGTTCCTCGTTCGAATCCCGCTTGGAGCAAAATTTTTTAGCACCAAGTAAAAATTTTTTTGAACAATTTTTTGTTTTTCTGAATCAGGGAAGCATTTCCACGCTTTGGCAATGCGTACAATCGATTTCTCGCATGATTTTACCCCTAAAAATGATCTTTTTAGAAAAATTTTTTTTCTTGGATTAGGCCATGATTGTCACCCCCTTTAAAGCAAAAAAGTGTCTATTAAAATTTTTTAGATATTATTAAATTTGTAATATTGGATAATGTAAAATATTGTACAAATTCAATATGTCAAAATGGTGGGACGTGTATGTTAATGAATCGTAAGATTTAAAAAAACTAACAAAATGCGTACTCAGAAAAGTCTGAAGTGGGGGAGGTACCCTAGATAATTTTTTGTTATTACTTAAAGGATTGGTTGGCCAGCCTGCCAACCTACTAATCTGATTACAAAATATGTTTTTAGCAACCCCATCTTATACAGAATGCCACGAATGGGAAACTTATTTTAACGGAAAATGTTATGACATTATTAGAGAACCATTTGCCTGGAATGATGCCGATTCCAGGTGCCGAAGAAAAAATGGCGAAAACGCTACGTTAGCCAAAATTGAGGATCAAAGCACACGGAATTTTATTTCCTATCAGCTTTGGCGAAATGTCACAAGAGAATCGAAAGCTTGTAAGAACTTTGATCCTTAAAAATAAAAGGATTAAATAAATTGAAAAAAATTTAGATCGAAACATAGGATTTTGGATTGGACTAAAGCATATTTCAAACCCGAGAGATAATTTACCTGCTAAATGGAGATGGATGCCGAGTGGAAAGCCAGTTAAACTGACATTTTGGCAACATGGCATGCCAAAAATTCAAAATGATAAAGAAGGTAAAAATTAGGAAGTTTAATACCCCCATGGCTGGCTCTAACTTAGACGGGACCCACTTTTTTGGAGCGCCAGGACTCATGGAACACTTAGACCATTTCCTGGGACCATTAGGATCAAAATGGGTATATGAGTAAGGTGTCCCATACTCATTTTTGAAATATTAGATGGCTAAAAAGTACAAGTTGAGAGACCCCCAAAACGACTATAAAATCGGTCTTCGTGTTCTAGGATTTTTGGAGTCGAAAAACACGATTCCGAGTGATTTGAGGCATACGAAAAAATTATCTAAAAATCTAAAAATTTAGGAATTTGTGTATCCTTAAACTTTGAATCCCGTTTCGACGGCTGGAAGTCTCAAAGTTGTGGCGATCTCAATTATTTTGTTTGTGAAAGAACTGCAAATAAAGGTATCCTACAATATTAAAATGCAATGTCTGTCTGTAGTTTGTACGATCTCGGTAACAATTGTTTCAAACCCTCACAGCTAAAACAAAAGTTGTAGGAGACGATGAGAGAAGACGATTGACACCAATATCATCAAAATCGGAGACAAATTTTGTTTCATTTTTTACCCCACAGAGGACCAAAGAAAAAATCGATTTTTCAAAAAGTTGATCAAATAGGCTAAATTTTCGTACTCGGAGTTTTTTTGGTATGTAGAATACGAATATGAAGGAATTTTTCAATTTTGACTTCGCGTACACCTACAGAAGGGAGATGGGTATGATAACCTAGAGGCCAAAAATTTTAAAAAACTTCTCCCACGGCGTACAGAAATGACCAAAAAAACGGGCACAAACAAACCTAGCCATTTGGCCATAGAGGTTGTTTTTGGTCATTTCTGTACGCCGTCTCTAAACCGGCTAATTTTTTGTACTTGGGGTTTTTCGGGTATGGGGAACACAAATTCGAAGGAATTGTTCAATTTTGACCGTAGAAAAGAATCGTGCCGCTCGAAATCACCCTCGGAGATTCCGCGAGCGCCGGAGGCGCTCAGCCCCCGATTTATTATTTTAATAAAAAATTTATTAAAAAAATGCATTTTAGGCTCTAATGACTGGCTAGTTCAATGCGAATGCCCTACGAATTATGAAGGCCAATATTGTGAAAATTATGTTCAAAGTACTTTAATTTTTAAATCAAAAACAGTATAAAAAATTTTAGATAATAAACTTCGGTCAGTTTGTGAAAATGGAAACTTTATTTTTACATGCCCTACTGGGCAAGCTATCTTGGTAGATTTTGCGTTATATGGACACGTTTCAGTAAGTTTTTAATCCATAATATGACCCCCTCTATCCAAGTAGAGGGGAACCTATTATGTGCTTTAATACATACCTCTTCCCTGAATCAGGGTCAAGAAAGCATTTTAAGGTTAGGCAATGAGCGCGATAGATTTCTTGAATATAAAGTCTGCAGATATGGTTTTTTGTGAAAATTAAAAATTTGAGAAAGTTTTGAAAAAATCGCAAAATCCGGTTTTTTGGTACACCCTGTATAATATTTTTTAGAACGAAATCACAACTTGTGGTATGGCAAGCCCTTTTGACACATGTATTGATCCGTCGAGTTTACAAACTATGATACAGAGGTTAAAAAATCTTTTATTTTAAAAATTCCAAAGACCAACAAAAGATTATGTAAATAAAACGATCGTATTATTTTTTAGATGCGAAGGTCTAGCTTTTTGTGAGGCAGCTAGTGTAAAAGAAATTTTCAAGAAAAGACCATGTGTTGATGATATACCAATAAGTTTGCATTACAGAATGAGATGCACAAATGGTAAATATTTTTTTCAACAATGAGAATTAAAAACAAATCGCTGCATACGTAGCTTAGAAGAAAGCTCATTTTGGGCTTTAAATAGAGAGGACGGGGACCCAACCGGAGATTCCCGGGTTTCTCTGATTGATACCCAGTTTTTTGAGTCCAACTGGTAAAAGAGGGAATCTTAGGATTTTATCAATGTTTCCCCCAGTCACACTCAACTGGTCCCGTTTTTTGTGAAAAATCCGGCGTCTAGTTTCACTAGGACCTTGAAAATACAAACTTTAAAAATTCCAATTTTCAAAAATATACTCCGTTTCCTGCTGTACTTCATAAAAAGCGGGCACACTATAGCCTAATGGATAAGAAAGCATTCCATCTGATCTGATAAGTTAAGCAACGTAGATTCGATCCCTGGTGGGTTAAAACTTTTGATTTTCAAAAAATCTTTTTGATTTTTATGAAACAAAAATTTTTTGGCTATGGTATGCTCACTTTTTATGAAGTAAAGCAGGAAACGGAGTATAACAAACTTTAAAATTAGATTCTAGAAATCTCTGCCTATCATTTTTAAACATTTTTCTAGAAATTCCAAATCGTTGCTCTCATCAAGATTCCGTCTATATCCAAGGAAGATGCTATTATGTGGCTTATCAACTAGATTTAAACAATAGAAAAACTTATTCGGATGCAAGAGCTTATTGCGGAATAAATGTATGACCCTGCCACACATGTTCAAGCTTTCGTCTGACAAAAGACATGTCGTCGTACTCGATGAAAAATTTAAAAATATGTCTTATGGCCGACAGGTCGACAAAAAGGGTCGGCAAGTAAAAATTTTTTTCAAAAAGATGATGTATCGAAATTTTTTGGCGAAAGACCTTGGATATGTGTGACCCTGCCTACATAAATTCCTCTTTTGCATTTATAGGGAGGAGATTTGGCCAATCCTAATTCGAACACTATTTATTCAATGGTATACAATATGCTAAATAGTACGAACTCAGAGCCGGAACTTTATTGGATAAAAAATCAGGACAATGGACAACATTTATTGCTGAAACAACATCCAACAAATAAAAAGAAGTAAAAAGGATAATTAATTGTGCAGGAATTATACCAAAATTAGCTTCTAAATCTGACCTGCTAGAGTGGAGAAGTAGGGTAAAAAGCCTAAGCTTTAGCATAAGACAACCCGCTCTTGAATGAGATGCCTTTTTATCAAGTCTTTTAAAGTAGGGAGGGGTAGATATGGCCAAAGTATGTAATCAGAAATTTAGCAATCTTATTCCTTTTCAATGATTCAGACTTCGAGTTTTTCACTGACAATTTTAGACAAACGGCACTTTGTACTGCAATAAGATCAACTTCGACAATAGCCCAGCCGACAGAGTGTGATCAAAAACTTAATTGGATTTGTGAATATCCTCCCATTGGCCCTAATACTATCAGAATAAGAGAACGACTTTCTCAAACAACTTCAACTACGACATCAACAGTAGAGACAGCAACAACAATGAACAATGGAAAAATTATGAAGGATTCTGGAACTCAAACAATAAAGTAAAAAAGATTATTTAATTTTAGCATACCGTAAAACTTTTAATAGAACCCCATGTTCTGTTAAAAATTTCTCTTAAAAATCGAGTTTAAGTCGAACTTCTTCGAGCGAGCACTTTTTGGATAGCCCTGAGAATAGGGAATATGCTATATAAAGAATTATTGAAAAATATTTTATTTTCGTCGAGATATGGCCTTTTGAATTTAAAAAAAATTTTAAGCCTTAAATTCAAAAATCCACCAAAAATCAAAATTAAGCCGATTTTCTTCGGGCGACCACTTTTTGGATAGCTAAGCGTATGAGGAACATTATGTAAAAGAAATTATTAACAATAACTTCGATTTCACGGAGATATGATTTTTTGAAAAAAATGTCATTTTTTCAACTTTTTTAAATTCAAAGGGCCATAACTCAGCGAAAATAAAATATTTTTCAATAATTTCTTTTATAGAACGTTCCTTTCTACAGTAGCTATCCAAAAAGTGGTCGCTCGAAGAAATCCGATTTTTAAAAGAACAATCATTAACACCTCTAATAGAGCCCCATGGGGTTCTATTAGAAGTTTTACGGTAATCTGTTTAAAGGCAAACATGTTTTTGTGAGAGGGTCAGTAGATATGACGTGTTTTGGGTGAGGCAGACCAGTGGTGTAGAAGGAAGGATCGCCGAGGACCGGATACATTTTGACTCATCAAAATTGTATAAGATGATGGTACTCTTATGATTTTTTAGGTGGTTTTGCATGGGAGGAGTAGGGACCATTATATTTTTCGATCTTCCATCAGTGTGTTTCGGTTATTGGCAAGTTCACATGTTTCCTCACTCTATCCTTACGCTTATTCTATATCTTCGTTTTTAATTTAGAACTTTAATCTTTTGTTTTTTTTTAATTTTTGAGATGTATAAAATTTCGTCAACAAAAAATTTTGTCTGCCTCTGGGGTTAATTATCATCTAAATTAAAATTTTCCATCCATTTCCTTTATTGCCAATCCTACGTCTTGTTCTAAAAATGCCTTGAAATTTCTATAAATTGAGGTGATTTTTGAATTCATCTTTAGAAAACAAATGAGTCATCAATAAGAGATTAAAACGCGTTTTTTCTTGGATGCCGCGCAATAATCCCTGCTATTTAAAGGCGGTACCAAGTATTATAAAACTATGCAAACTTCTCATTCTCTTGATGTCTAATTGTTGATGATATTCCTTTTTGTTTTGGGTCCTGTTGTGCATATTTTTGTATTTTTGACCGTCTAGAGTCTATTGTATTCGAGCAAGTTTTTCTCCCTCACCGATTACCCAGAACCTTCTTCTAAAATCCAACCGGTTTTTTTCTCGCATAAAGACGCGAATCTCTTTGAGAACTAGCGAAGACCAATTCACGATTCACATCATAGTTTTTTAATTCAGCGGCATGGCCCATGCATACGTCACGTAAATTTGCGCAAACTCGAGAAGACAAACTATTCGCAAAAATTTTTCCACTTGTTATTCTTTCGTTCTTTCCATGAGCATGACCCCAATTTGGCCAATGTATTATGAAAACGGGTTTTTAAAAAATCATTGTTGGAATTTTTAATTTGCTAATAATAATAAAAATTCTTATTTGAAGAATTGATCTAATTGTCTTAGAAAAGTGATGCGAATATATTATTTATTCTTTGTTTTATTTTTGCTAACTTTAAGTTCTATAATTGATAGTGTGAATGTGACTACGACGTAATATTTTAATTTTTTATATGTCTGTTTCCTATGAAGTGAGAAAAAAGTTCTCTGAGTGAAGTAAAACGCAATCCGTCCGGCAATATTGGGCACTCAGGTTCGATCCCACCCCCCTTCCCAGTGGCCAAAATTTTGTATTTTAGCGATTAAAAAAGTTGTCAAAGCAGACTAGCTTAAAAGAGAGTCTCTGCATTTTTGTGAAATGAGAAGAAAAATTAATTGGAATAAAAATCGTCAATTTTTTTATTCATTTTTCTGATTTTGGAGGGGACCACATGTGGCAAGGGGGTGGCAAGGGAGGGATCAATTTGTCCCTAACGAGACAAATTTTAAAAAAATCTCTAATTATAAGGGCCCCTCTTATGTTTCTTGGGAAAAATAATCTTGTTGAGTAAGTGTTCCCCCCCCCCCTAGCCGATCCTTCTGCTTACGCCACTGCCCCCTCCCTTCCAATTGGGGGAAGGGGATACTACAAGCACTGAGTAGCCAATTTTTGGGGTCACCGAGCATCGATTTTGGAAGTCATAGGCCAAAATTTTAGAGATTACTTGAGATCTGTGCTTGGTGGATTCACCCAGACCTATATAAAAAAGGGGCTATCCAGAAATCACAAAGCATCGTTTTGGAATTTTTGGAGGGTATTTATTAAGTGTCCAGGCCCAATGTTACTTAACTCGTCAGATCGGAGAGATCGATTTTACTCAACTCGTAGAGCTTTTTCCTCACTTCACGTAAACAGACTATACCCTTTATAATATCGATTTGGAATGTGCTGGGTTTCTCGATAGTCATTGTTAGGAGACAACTTTTAGGCATTTTCAATAAAAAGGAGTATAATGATTTTTAGCAGTGATCCAAACAATGCTATACAGAATGGCAACGGAACAAATAATGGCAACAATGCTTTAGG
>JAQGBS010004369.1:0-10383 GCA_034698545.1 Acrobeloides obliquus
ATCAAAATTACCCCCATAGGGGTCATTTTCAGAAAAAAATCGAGAAAAAATTTTTTCGAAAAAAATTCACGTTCAATTGGTCGCTAATCGATAGTAGTACCACAAATTCTAATGTTAAATCAATCATGTTATTATTTACCCGTAAAATATAGGTATTTAGTAATATAGTTCCATTTTCGATGTAAATATGACTCTATCAATGGATGTGATAATAAGTCATAAAGGTTTGCTTCAACCAATAAAGTTAACGGGTGACTCTTAATAATAGTATCGAAATTACTGCTCCTGATTATTGCCTCTGGTCTTAATTTTCCTGTAGCATAATAAGGCGTGGCTGTTCCTATATTACTTGATAGATTTTACAAATATTTGTAATTTATATACCTTTTTTACTATTCACCATGTGTATGGCAATTTCACTTGGCAATACATACATATCGTCCAAAAACTCATAGTTGTATGTGGTAATATCATCTTGTTTATCTACACATTTGTTGAACACATATTCGACCAAATTTGGCATCTTCTTGATGACCATTTGCATCGGACTGTTATCGGTGTGACTTTCACGGCGTCGCATTATTTTTTCCCAGTCCTGATGGTCTATAATATTATATGTATAGTATAAAATTTTTGTACTAGATTATATTGATGCAAAGTTATACAAGGATATCGAGTCTGTTACATAAGAAAATGAAGACAGAAAATAATGCAAGAGCGTCTGCCAAGAAAAATAAATAAATTTCATGCAACTGGGTTAGACCTCCGCACGGTAACAATCCCTAAACAAGATCCCCCCCCCCCTCACACGTATACAAGTGGGTCTTCGAAAATCCGATCCGATTGCACGACTAAAAAAAAGTCGCGCTTCGCAAAATGTGTTGTTCATGGCCGCGCGTCATGCACGACCCCCTCCTCTCAACCCCTTGAGCTATGCACGAGTCCCCTCTCAACTCCTTGTGCTATGCACGACCCCGGGTCTTCGTTCGAAGACCCTAAAAGACCCGTTGTACATGTGTGATCCCCCTCACCCCCCCCCCCCAATTTGAGGAGGGAGGGGGTCAATCGATCAAAAAATTTCAAAAATTTTTTGATCGATTGCGAAAAAGATTGGTCAACCGATCACAACTTCAAAATTTTGGGAAAGTATTTGTTAACTTTAAGGCCTCTATTCGAATTGTTAGATTTTGCAATAAAAAGTATTATATGTACCTAACAAGATTTTAACAGCTGCTTCATCTCCATTTTCTAAAGCTATGTCCAAACATGTTTGATTCCGTTCGTCAATCAATGCAATGTCCAAACCGGTAGGTATGTTTATCAATTGTTTATTACGAACGGCATCATGGAGCTGATAACTTTGTTGGATATGCTTTGACGTCGAACCCGTATCTTCTTCAAAATTCAAAGAAACTTCTATAAAAGGACTGAAATTTTTTTACATTTTGCATGTCAAAAACCTCTTCCATTTACAATAGTTCGCAGTGGAACAGACTCCATCGTCTTACTAGGTTTAATATAGACTTGTTTGAGAAACTTAAAATTTAAAAAATAAATAAATGTAAAAAAATTTATTCTAAAAACTCAAATCAATAAAAGCAATAGTCCATAAATAACTGATAAAGAAAGAGATCGATTAGTTTTTAATTATCTTATAAAAATAATGTAAACAATTCAACGTTGAATGCATGTACAAAATTTCAAGATGTTTCATAGAGTTTGCTTAAAAATTTAATATTTTTTCTAGATCATAGTTGCACAACTCCGGTACCCCCCCCCCCTTTCCGGTAAAATTTTACCGGGGGGAGGATAGTTCATCGATCCCCGGGCCGATGACAATTAAAAAAAAAGGTCGCCAATCTGCTGAGGGGGGGGGAGTTGGTCATAAAAACAAAAATTTTCGATCGGGGTCTGTGCAACTGTGTTCTAGATGTCTATGATATTGTTGATATTATCTAGTAATCAATTTCGAATCCACTCAAAATCATTCAGGCACCGCGAAAATTTTGATTCCTTGGATCAGGGTCAGACAAGAATTTTCATGACTCGTCAATGCGCGCAACCGATCAACTACACGAAGAAAGGTTTTCTGATCATTTTATATTGGAACTAACTCCCAAAGAACGATTTTTGTGTGATAAAGTAGTCGAATTGTTGGAAGCATTTCAAAATGATGACAATTTGGCTGATTTATTTGAAGATGAGCTAGTGTCTTCTGAAGATGTAGAGGGCGAAGAATCACTTGACAAAAATAGAGATTTTTCGTCGGATGAAGATAGCATTGTGAATTCTGCTTTTGTTTTGATCATTTCTTTGGTAAACATCATCTTTGTTTTGATCAATTGTATTTTCTTAAGTTATTTTTGTCAAAAAATAAATAGTTTTGAATATTTGTTTGTTAGAAAAATAAGAATTTAACATGGGAAAGTAAACATTTATCATGTTTACTTTCAGAGAAAGAAACACTGGTTAGGTAGAAAAAAAGTTTCCCGATAAATTCTCATCAACACAAATCTGTATTAATAGCGGATTTGATTTAGCCGACCGCTCACCGTCCACTGCACTTTTTTAAATGATTATATTGATTCGATATTTAATCCTAATAGTTGTGACAATTTAGAAGTGTTACCTAGGTAGTTTATAATTCTTCAAGGTCAATTGTTTTTAAATAAAACTTTGAGGCTTATTTACTTTTATATTGTTGAAAATTAATAATATGGATCATGAAGAACCCACTAATATGGATAGTATAACAGACTATGGAGTTAATAGCCTATCTATGTCGTTTCATTTTGGGTACAACGAAATTATTTTGTTCAATTTTTGGAGTATTGATTCACCTGGAGGTATGAAAACCTATTTTATTCTGTTCTTTCTGCCTTTGCCGTTGGATTGCCCTTACTCATGCTCTTGCACTAGCCCTTGTTTTTGCCCTAACCTAGTCCTAACCTATCCTATTTCACTATTCGTACCAGGAATTTTTAGGGATGGGTGAAATATTGGGTTGTTCAAAAAGTTCGTGCACTTTTTTAAATTAATCTATAGGGCTCTAGAAATCCGTTTTTGGCAAAAAAAATTTCAGTACTATGATGAGTATATGCTGAGCATGATCCAGAAATACGATCTAGTATTTTTGAGAATCAGTCATGTTTTCTTGTCAATATCCAAACTCTTAAAAAAGACTGGATTTTCAAAGATGTAACCTAATAAGAAAAAAGTTGATATTTGGCTATAGAAGTCGATTTTTTGATGAAATTTTCGATCTACTTATATGTTTTTCAATGCGGGGATAGCACGGGCCAGTGAAGTCCCCTGTACACATGAGTACACAAGTGTTTGTGTACACATTGTGTACACAACACACGTGTACACAAACCCATGTGTACACACTGTGTTGTGTACACATGAGTACTCGTGAGTTGAACACATTGACCCAAAATTTTCTTTTGTCGTGAATAACAAATCTATAAAGAAAATAAATTCAAATTCAATTCTACGTAGATTTCGCACGTGTGTACTCAATACATGTGTACACAAACACGTGTGTACACGGGACAGCACTGCCCCGGGCCCAGCTGGTATAACAAAGATTTGGAACAATATACCCTGGAATGATACTACCCTCCACCATATTCTCCAACATGAGTATGAAAATAATGAATTAAGTAATTTTAGCCATGCTAATTTCATGTATTCTCATAATTATTCTATGTTTTATACTCGAAAATGTTAGATATTTACGAGAGCCTATCACGAACGCACTAAATAGAAATAAGGTTAATGCGGGTTTGTTGACAATCTCAGAGTATGCAATATACCCTATTTTATATGTTATCGTATGAAAAATTATTTAGAGCAAGTAAATTATTATTGTTCAATGCTACATTACATATTCCTCAATTAATATTAGCCTATATGTTAATGTTGATTGTGATGACCTTTAATGTCTGGTTGTGCTTAGCTGTGATACTGGGAGAAGTTTTCGCGTTTTCTACGTTTAAAATTGTACAAATATTATATTCTTGTAAATAAAAAATTTTTCCAATTATATGACAATTCTCGCAAAGATAAAAGAACATCATCCATGTAAAGTGGCAGCGTCTCATTTTAATTCTCAAATATCTAGGGTTCGGCTATGGCAGTAGGGATTCCACATCGTCACCAGGCATTTCAGCAGAGCTCATTTTTCTAAATTTTTTAGCAAAAATATCCAAAATAGCCTTAAAAAACAGTGTGCAAAATTTCCTCTTGATTCTCTTCATAGTTTTGAAATTCGTTGATTTCAGTGCATTTTTCGTTGATTTTAATGGAAAATAGACTATTTTGAGAGGCGAAAAAATATCCGATTTCGTCGAGTTATGGAAAATTTTTTGTTACGATCGTTTAAAATAGTTATTGAACTAATGATTTAGCATAAAATTTCAAAAATCTGAGAAGGTCGTACTTGACCGATTTTTTAATGGCCTTCTTAATAAATGTGATGGTCTCTAATTTAATGACACAAAATCAATCAATAACTATGCCTTTAAGATAGTGATTAACCATTGATAACACAATTTTCGCTTATTTTAAGCAGTTACATATTTAATCAAAAAGTTTTTAATTTGAATTTGAAATTTTTAAATTTGACTATTTTACAAATGCTTAAGAGACGATATCTCGAAAATTCGAACCTAGGTGGGAGTAGTGTTAAACAGTTCGAGGGCGCTCCAAGTTGAATTTATTAAGGTCTCTCTTCAACGAATTTTATGAGACATATTTAAAAAAAAATTGTATATGTCACGCAGAGCGGCTGACAAGACGTTTGGGCCCTGAAGAAAATACCTTGTATAAACAAACAGTACGCAGCCCTGGGGGCTGCGTTAAATATGAAAACTTATTTTTGCGACTATAAATTAATACTTGAAAATTTTAGGATGCAATTATTTTAAACTATTTTTCTATGTTTAAATGTACGAAAAGGCTAATTTTTTTGATAATTAACTATTGATTTTAAACAATTAGATTTAAACCATGTCATCATTCGTTGTCAAATTAAAAATTTATTCGAAGAATGTGAAGCCGACAAAGAAGACGATTGATGTTAAAGAAGAAGATTGTGGATATATGCCTACAGCAAGTGATTTATTGAATTGTGCCCTAAAACAAATTGACATAACAGAAAACAACTTTAATATCTTAAATGTTAGATATTATGACCAGGTTAAACACGAATTTATGGACCACGATATTTCTAGATACCATATCAGTGCGATACAAACTAAATCAGTGAAATATGAATTCGTGCTAGAAGACAAAAGCTTAGCAGAAGTAGATCTTTTAATAACTTTTGTGTATATGTTAAATGCAAGCTCGATATTCTCGAGTTTGCTGCTAGCATATGTCCCTTTCCAAATATAAAATTGCCCACTTGAGCCAATTT
The DNA here is from genome assembly GCA_034698545.1 of Acrobeloides obliquus. Lineage (NCBI taxonomy): Eukaryota > Metazoa > Nematoda > Chromadorea > Rhabditida > Cephalobidae > Acrobeloides > Acrobeloides obliquus. The sequence goes on from JAQGBS010004369.1 coordinate 5,423, forward strand.
TTGAACATTCAAAACTCTGACAGCTTTTATTGGCTACTCCCCTTTCAAGCAGAGATTCCGATAGATCAAAATAGAAAATTAGTCATCAAGTTCTTCGTTATGATTTTTTTTAGGAAACTCAAAATGATAACATTTTACAAAATTTACAAAAACAAGTCGAAGCTTTAACAAGGCGCGTAGATACAGCTATTCAGCTAATGGAAACAACTATTCAGCTTAATAATCAGAACCCTGTTAAAGAAAATGGCGAACATCTTAAAGAAGTAAAAAATGTAATTAATTTAAAGGGAGGGGGTAAACTTTGCAGCAGCACTTCCGAAAAAAAATTTTTTTAAATTTTTTCAAAACTTTTATAGGAGTAATTTTATGCGAGAAATCGATTGCACGCATTCCCGAAACGTGAAAATGCTTCCTTGACCCTGATTCAGTGAATGGGATGGGTGTATTGAAGCGAAAATCAATATTTTCGGATTTTTATGAGAAAACCGTCGATTCTTAGGTTTTTCTAAGCGGGGAATCGATTGCTCACATTCCCGAAGCGTGAAAATGCTTCCTTGACCCTGATTCAGTGAATGGGATGGGTGTATTGAAGCGAAAATCCGAAAATGTTTTATTTCCGCTTTAATACATTGATTTCTTCCCTGAATCAGGGTCAAGGAAGCATTTTCACACTTCGGGAATGCGCGCAATCGATTTCTCACATTATTTTTGGTTATTAAAAATAGATTTTTCTCGAAAATTTTTTTGCGATTTATTAAAACTGCCATAAAGTTTTTCTATACATTTTTACTACATGTTTGTCATCAAACTGTCAAAAAATGAATAAAAAAGTTTTTATGTGCCGGTCTCTAGGTATATATCAAACTTTCTAAATTTATAACAAATAATTTTCAGATAGGTGGAGACAAAAAAATAGAAGGTCATATAAACAATGAAAATGTACATAATGTTCAAACAAATAATTTAAATAGAGAGCCTTCAAAAATTTCTATACCATCAGCGTTTGAAAAACAGGTCCTTTTATAACGCTATATTTAAACTGAAATTTAGAGCGAAGATTATAATCCAAGACTTTCTCATGTCCCAAGACATTCTTCATTCTCCCCTCCTTATACAGAAACATTCAATTCTAAGCCAATCCCACCGCCTATTGAAAAAAAGCCTAAAGAAGATGGAATGATGTAAAATTTACAAGTTCGGATTAGCGACCCAAAATGACAAAGTTCAAAATCTGGAAAAATTTTATATATTTTTTCTAAAAAGGACCTCTATAGGGGTTTTTCTACACCGACCCTGGATCAAAGTCAAGGAAACATTTTCACGCATCGGGAATGCGTGCATTCAATTCACCACATAGAAAAACACCTCTAGGGGTCATTTTTAGAAAAAATATAAAGAATTTTTACGGATTTTTAACCCTCTCATTTTGGATCGCTAATCCGAACTAGTACCTAAAATTTCAAGTTTTAAAAACTTTAAGCAAATATTTAGCCTTCCAAAAGATGTATGGAGAAATACAATAACAAGAAGAGTGTTGGAGCCAGAAAATGATGTTCCTATTGGCTTTATGTTTGATGTTTGTGAAGAAAAATTCAATCAAATCAATATTCTTAAAAGTTATGTGACAAAAGGGAGTCAATCCAACAAAACTTTAAGTTATATTGCAGAAGAACCTAATCTCAAAAAATTTTTTGAAGCCTTTACTATTGAAGATGAATTAAAAGTATGTTATATCTAAAAGATTTTTAAATTTTATAGGGTATTCCAAAAAACAGAATTTTTGTGGTTTTTTCAATTTTTTAAAATTTTCACCAAAAATACTATATGAGGTTTCCTATGTGAGAAATCGACTGCGCGTATTTCCGTACCTTGAAAATGTTCCCTATCCTGATTTAGTGAAGAGACGTATGTTGTTTCGGTTTACTTTCAAATTCTCAAACTTCAGATTCTCAAAAAGACTATATGGGGCATGCCCGGACAAGATAATGAATTCGGATTCTGAATCCAGATTCTAGATTTAGATTCTAAATAAGGATTCTGATTCTAAATCCGGATTCTGGATTCGGATTTTGGATTTGGATTCTGAATTCGGATTGGGAATCCGGCTTCTGATTCAAAATCCGAATTCTGAATTCGGATTCTGAATCCCGGTTCCGATTCTGGATTCAGAATCTGGGTCCGAATTCTGAATACGGATTTTAGATTCTGAATTCGAATTCTGAATCCGGATTCTGGATTCAGAATCCTAATTTAGAATCCGAATCTAGAATCTGAAATCAGAATCTAGATTCAGAATCCAGATTCAGAATCCGAATTCAGATCTTGTCCGGAAATGCCCTATATAGAAAACGTTGAAAAAAATCGCGCCAAAATTCAGTATTTTGGAACACTCTTATTATATAGGCGAGCATTATTTGTGGATTGACCAAGATCCCAGATTATGCTGAATATTTCACGTTTTATCAACTAGATGGAGAAGTAATGATGGCGTTAGTCTATTCAGTTATTGTGAAGGTAAATTCTTATAAATTTCTTATCAAATTTAATGCCATCTGTACCCATATTCATACAGATTTATCCGTGGATTTTAAATTTTAAAGGATTTTTTCATGAAATAAATTTTTCCTCAATATCTGAAGATGCAGGTATCGAGCCGCATATAAAAATAAACTAGAACTTCTGGCTGACATCCTTGACCAAGTCCCAATTCAAGGGTCGAGAATCCAAAAATGTAAAAATTGCTAACAAGATTCTGTGTGCGCCTAAAACATAAGGGATTTTTATCTGAAACAAAATATGCTATATCTGAACAAAATATGTTTTTACAGTTATAACGCTTGTTTAAAAAAAAGTTATTTTTGCTAGATCGAACTTTTTGAACACACATGAAAGTCTCAGTATATAAGCAAAAGATTTTAGTCCATTCAAATTGATCAAGACTCCAAAGTGGTGTTACAAACTTTGAATCTACAAAAAGCATCTAATGCAACACATTTTTTAACAGGAATAGATTATGGTTTTACGGCTATTCTATGCATTAAACATCCAATTTTACAAACAATTCAAGAAACACAAGCAAAATTAAAAGTAAGAATTTATCAGGTGTATGCAAGACAAGAACATACAGAGCGTTCATTTTGGTCTGCAACATCAATGTTTTTAGTCGTTCTCACTCCCTCTAATGAATTTCTATGCGGTCATTTTTAAATTGTAGCTGAACAATGACCGAATAAGTGTTGATAAAAATTTTCGAAATCCGTTGATCCTAACATTGTCAAAAATTACTTTGAAGTTTTCAAAGTCAATTTTCTTCACCTTAACAAAATGTTAGAAATTTAATTTTTGTATGAAAATACAGAGCTTTAGTCTCTCTAACACATGCAAAAAACCGTACATAAAAATTATTTAACAGTGGCGAGATATTTGACTTTGAAGTTGATAGTCAAAAAATGAGACAAAAACAAAGTGATGCACACGGGAATCGAACCCTCGACTTTCTGGCTGCTAGTCTAACGCGCTAACCACTACACCATGTGGTCGATTTTCTTCACCTTCCCATTGCATCATGTGGTGATGGTGTAGTGGTTAGCGCGTTAGACTAGCAGCCAGAAGGTCGAGGGTTCGATTCCCGAGTGCGTCATTTATTTTGCCTCATTTTTTGACTATCAACTTTAAAGTCAAATATCTCGCTACTGTTAAATAATTTTTATATACGGTTTTTTGCATGTGTTAGAGGGACTCAATCTCTGTATTTTCATACAAAAATTAAATTTCTAACATGTTGTTAAGGTGAAGAAAACAGACTTTGAAAACTTCAAAGTAGTTTTTGCAAATGTTAGGATCAACATATTTCGAAAATTTTTATCAGCACTTATTCGGTCATTGTTCAGCTACAATTTAAAAAGGACCGCATAGAAAAGGGGGTGGGAGAACGACTAAAAACATTGTTGTTGCAGACCAAAATGAACGCTCTGTAGCTGCATGATTTTTAGGATGTATTAGAAAACTTTAAACTGGCAATAGCCAATAAAACTGCATTAAAAAGAGAATATTCCGATATATTAGTGGAGTCTTTGAATTTTGATTATTTACCAAATAATTCTGGGCTTCAACCAGGAAATATTTCTGAAGCCTTGAAAATATTACAGTCCTTAGCAACAGCTGAAAATATCGATCATTCTGGACCAATTCGCTATCATTTGGCACCTCTATTCCCGTTAATAAATTCCAAAAACAAGGCTATTCCAAAAACTTGTCCAAAACAAACTCTAGATACTTTAATTCAGTTTTATATGGATTCCCGAGAATCTACTCTTTCTACAAGAAAATTTAATGGTATACAAATTAATTTATCTGACTGCTATCCCTTTATTCCAAAAGTTTTTGAAGATAAAATTAATTTGTTACAAAAACAATGGGAAGAAGAGGAAACTAAAGTACAAATTGACATAAAAATGGATCTTTTGAAATTTCGTCAAGGTTCAATAAACGAGGATACTTTTATTGATCAAGTTTTATCTCAATATGGGCAACTAGCTGAGGAATTGGATGTCGCAAAAATATTAAAAAGTGATGAAAAGCTTGTTAATAAATTAATCTATATTACATATGCTAAAAGCAAAGGGGTTCTTTGTCTTGGAAAAGAAGCTAACTTAAAGGAATTGATTTATTTGAAACAAAATTGTTATGTTTTCTTTTGTGCGGAAATTGATACAGATGAAAAATCGATAAATTCAAAAATTCAAAGATTTTTCACCCGACTTATTGCTGAAGAAAAAGAAGCCACGATGATTTTTGTTGACTTAGAAACAGTACCAAAGCCTATACTAATAGAAAATTTTGGTGGTGGGCATAAAAGTTCGAAAATTGTCTATTACGAAAACCGTAAACTTTTGGTCGACAATGTTTTTGAAAAACAACTACGAAAAATGGAGTCTCAATGCTGCTTTATACAAAAATCG
>JAQGBS010004370.1:0-10382 GCA_034698545.1 Acrobeloides obliquus
AAAAGAATCAGGCGAGACACCACCCACCAAATAAAAGCTGGGAATCTGAGCTACAACTTTTTTATGATGATTTTTCGAGGAAACGCAAAAAATCGGGTCAAAATGGGCAATCTTGATCAAAAACTATGAAAATAAGTCATACAAATTTTCAAACTTTGAGGTTGTTATGCGAATTTTTCCAAGAGTCTTGTTAAAGTTAATATACCATCTTGTAGCACTGGATTCTAGCTTTTCAACGAGTGGTTAACCATTCTCTGGCGATTTGTCTACGCAGAGATATGACCAAAAAACCGAAGGGGTCTCGAAATTCACATATGGTCACTTTCGAACACATTTTTGGACCCCTTGAAAATTTTTTTTGGCGTATTCGTGTTCAGCATAGTCGAAAATACTATTTTACGCCTTTGTGCCATTCGGTCCTGCGGGGGTTAAGAGTTATGCTCAAAATACAAAAGTGTAAAAACTACAGAAAAATTTTCTGGGCACAAATTTCTTGAAGGCCAAAATTGGCATTTTTAAATGTGCACACCATTTCAAATGTCCAAATAGGTAAACGGTCACATGGCTCAAAATTCATAATGCCTAAATTATCACATGGCTCAAATTTCGTTCGGCTCTAATTTGAGCCGGACGAAATTTGAGCCTTATGAAATTTGAGCCTTACGAAATTTGAGCCATATGAAATTTGAGCTACAGTAAAACCTCATTAAACGGACCCCTCTCCCCTTGAAGTCAGATTCTGAATTCGGGTTCTGAATTCGAATTCTGAATCGGATTCTAAATCTGGATTCGGATTATGAATCCGGATCCTGGATTTAGATTCTAGATTCTGAATCTGGCTTCTGAATCGGATTCTGGATTTAGATTCTGATTCTGAATCCGGATTCTGAATCTGGGTTCTGAATTCGGATTCTGAATTCAGATTCTGGATTCTGAACCTGGATTCGAATTCTGAATTCGGATTCTGAATCGAATTTTGTAATTCGGATTCTGAATCGAATTCTGAATCCGGATTCTGAATTCGGATTCTGGATTCAGATTGATTCCCTTCTTTTTAAAACAAAATATGTGTATGTTTTTGATTCTTTGATTAAAAAACTTTCTTTTTTAAGTCTACGTTTGATACCAATCAAGACTGTGAACTTATCAATCTTCTTAAAAATGCTTCGAAATATTTCAAAGTGGAATATAGTTCCATTGTTTGGACTTTACCTATTAATATAACAACTGTTGACCAAAACATGTTTTCGCTAATCAGACAATTGTACACTAATAATACTGAATGCAAATATGGTAAGTCTTAACTTTACTTTTCTGTTATCTTTAAGTAATTTAATTAATAATTATTTTTAGATTTTTTAGTGTTTTTATAGATTTTTGAAATCAATTTTAATCAATCTCCACGCGAGAACTTAAAGGGGGAGGGTCCGATTTGTGGTTACTTTGTGAAAAGTGGGGTCCAAAAACCAAAAAAAAACGGATAGAAAATTAAAAAAAATTTTTTAACAAGTGACCCCTTTTTGTTAGGGGTAATTTTATGCGGGGAATTGATCGCGCGCACTCCCGAAGCTTGAAAACGCTTCCTTGACCCTGATTCAGGGAAGGAATCAGTGTATTGAAGAAAAATAAAAAATTTCGGATTTTTATGGGAAAACCGTTGATTCTTATGTTTTTCTAGACTCGGATACGAAACCGGATCAGGAGTACGTTTTCATGCTTCGAGAATGCGTGGAATCTGATTCAGGGAAAAAACCAAAACATTGCACTTTCAGATTTACGCTTTAAAACATCAATTCCTTCCCTGAATCAGAGTCAAGGAAGCGTTTTCAAGCTTCGGAAGTGCGCGCAATCGATTTCCCGCATAAGATTACCCCTATGGGGACACTTATTAAAAAAAATTTTTTTAATTTTCTATCCGGCCCTATTTTGGACCCCACTTTTCACGAAGTGACCACAAACCAGACCCCCCTTTAAATAGCGACGCCTAAGACATAGCTCTGTCTCGAAATTTATTAATTAATAATTTAAAAAATTGCGTCGAGATAACAGGAATGTACTGTTTTAACGATGTTTAAAAAATTTAGTTGGCTATCATCCTGAAGTTTATGCTCCAAACTGTAAAACCTGGACTTTTTACTTTGCTATCGCGTTAGATTACTCGAAAATCTCGCCGGCCGGTTTCGAAGAGTTTCAAAGGTTTTTAATACAATTAATGAAACCTTGTGGTCAACGGGATATGTAAGTTGTGTCGGTCACAACTGATTTGTTGTTAATCAAAATTTTTAGTCAAATTTCTTTGTTTACAACTGGGCCAATTGATTTAATAACATGTCAGCCATATTCAGAATGCGAAGAGAAAATTTTGAATTTGACTATTGAACAAATATCATCTAAAGGGTAAGATAAATTACATAGCAGCGCCAAACGTCATTTTGAACGATCGGATTCGATTCCGGCAGAGTCGAAATTGTTTATTCAAGAATCAAAAAATTATAAAAGCAAACCACCTATAAAATTGTGTGAAAATTTTTTGTCTTTCATTATTTTTTCTAAACATTTTTCCTCTCCGAGAAAACGGTACAAAGTTATAAAATTTATTAAAGCACCGGCTCTGAACGAATTGAGCTTTGGGATGGACGGGGACGCACTAAATTTTGTTGATAAAATTTTGAATTTTTTTCTGCATAACATTATATTTTATGAAGTGATGAGCAACTTTTGTTTTTGAGGACCCATTAGATTCGTTCACTAGTTGGAGATTGACCAAGTACCAAGTTGAAGCCAGATTTTTTTGGTCATACAGGTAAGCCGGATCTGAAAAAATTCTATCATTTCAAGGATAAATCGTTTTGACTTGAAATCTGGAGAAAGTTCACTATTTGGTCACATTTATCGTGGCAAAAAGTTTGGAAATTTTTTTTCCAAAATCAGCTGAAAATGACTAGAATAGCGTAATTTAGAACCGAAAGCTTCAAAAAAGTTTTAAAAACACAAGATTTCGTGATATTTAGCAGAAATTAACGAATAAGCATATGATTCTTGTTGAAAATGTGGCCCTAAAGAGGGCCGTTGGGGTAAGAAATGGCTAAAACTTTAATGCTGGCAAGGATAATATCTCGCGACCTGATTCCAAAAGTTATAGAAAACCATGCTTCGTCGACCAAATCGCTCTCTCCAATTAAACTCAATCAATAGGCCCGGTAAGATATGATCAACAACGCCATGCCTACGTCGAACAAGTTCTTTCAGCTGCCCATTTTTGTTCTCAATCGTTTGAGTATGAACGTTTGGGTCGGCCGGATCAACAAAGTTTAACGCATGATTCACAGCTCGATGCCGAAAGATGCCGAATCTGCTCATAACACGATATGCTCGCCATTGGTCGGTCATAACTTCAGTTTGAGGTCTTACATGGCGGAAAATTATCGGCAATAAAGTTCTTGCATCGCGTCTTCTCACGATTTTCATGTATGAAAGACTAGATCCACGCTCGACCATAGTAAAAATCCATTTAGGGTGTCTTCGGACACGTCTTCCTCGGCGTCCATGCCTTCTCGACATGAAGGTTTCGTCTGCCTCAACGACCAGATTCGTACCGCCAAGTAGAATAGGATTCGAGCGGAAATATCGTCGGCAAATTTTGCGGAACTTTTTAAACCAATCAACAACAATTCGATGCGCAATACCGGTCTCGAACTCTGTATATTCGACAGAGTGGTTCATTGCCCAAAAGTACGACAACTTGAAGATTAATTTGAGGTCGAGATTAGCGTTTTCGAGGTAAGTGCCGGCTTTGAAACCTTTCCTTGGTTGAGTTGGACGATGAAGTGCACGATTACAGACCCATCTCACAGTACCGCCACTACTAGTCTTCTTATGCATCGGCAGTCCACATGTACAGTTCATAGAGCCATTCAGAAGTCCGACGGATACCAGCCAGTTTTGAAATTCCTCGTCAGAAAGTCTTAATCTGTCATAAAGATCGTCCAAACGGAAATCTTGGAGCTCATTAATAGTCATTTTAGCCTTAAAATTAGTGAAAGAATCATTAAATGTGCAAAAGAAGCGAAAAATTGCAAAGAAGAGAAAAAATGCAGTAAAATTGATGAAATCTTGTGTTTTTAAAACTTTTTTGAAGCTTTCGGTTCTAAATTACGCTATTCTAGTCATTTTCAGCTGATTTTAGAAAAAAAAATTCCGAATTTTTTGCCATGATAAATGTGACCAAATAGTGAACTTTCTCCTGAAATCTTTTTTATTTTTCAGGCTACGCACGCGCTACGTTTCTAACACTTTCCATAGTCGGTGGACTTCAGGAAAGTTCTGGTTAGGCTTGAAGGGGTATGCTTATACATTTTTATACCTGTGGGAACCCTCAAATTTTCACAAAAATTGGTCTATCTCAGCAAGAGAACTCCAGTACCTCCTAATTTTTACATATATCAAACCTCTCAACTAGCTCAACAAAACTAAGCAATAAAAAATTCAAAATTTCAGTGCCTTGGGATCATACATGAGCAAGAGGGGTACTGTACCCCCCCCCCTCCTAATTCGTCGTGTCGGGAGAAAAATTAATGGACCAATTCGTATTTTGACGGCGAATACGTCCAAAACATATATACAAATTCGTATTTGACTACGATTTCATATTTCCAATTCGTAGGGTCCAAAAAAAATTCGTATACGAATTCGTATTTCGACTTTTTCGCCTGTCGACGTTTTTTTAGTCGACAGTAACCTTTGGGACCAATTCGTATTTTGGGGCCCAGTACCCCCCTACTTGCCCATGTATGCTTGGGGTCCATTCGAGCCTTTGAAGATGGTGGTGCTGAAGAAGGTCAAAAAGTGAAAATTCTTTAGATTATCAAAATTTGCCATAATTTATATATATTCGGGAAATTCATGAAAAATGGAGCATTTTTTGTTTTTACAGTAAATTCTGAATCGTTATCGTTGTCGAGATAATCGCATTTGAAGTACGGTTTTTGAGTTGCGATTTTGAATTTTAAACATTTTTGAATTCCCGCCAAAACCTGAATCAGGTTTTGGCGGGAATCAAAATCGCAACTCAACGATTCAGAATTTACTGTAAAACAAAAAATGCTTCATTTTTTTAGGGTTCCCACAGGTATAAAAATGTATAAGCATACCCCTTCAAGCCTAACCAGAAAACTTCCTTAAGGCCACCGACTATGGAAAGTATATAGAAACGTAGCTCGTGCGTAGCCCTAAAAAATAAAAAAGATTTCAGGTCAAAACGATTTATCCTTGAAAAGATAGAATTTTTTCAGATCCGGCTTACCTGTAAGACAAAAAAAATCTGGCTTCTACTTGATACTGGGTCAATCTTCAACTAGTGAACAAATCTAATGGATCCCCAAAAACAAAAGTTGCTCAACACTTCATGTTATGCAGAAAAAATTTAAAATTTTATCAAAAAACTTAGTGCGTCCGGAAGCTCGATTCTTTCAGAGCCGATGCTTTAAAGGGGGGTAACAATCGGGGCCGGTTCTCCGAACGTCAATTTTTGACAAAAATTAACTTTTTAACACCCTAAATGAATTTTTCGAAAAAAGTGATGTTCTACAAAGTTCAGAATTTTAAAAACAAACGGGGAACAACTTTGTAGAACATCACTTTTTCCGAAAAATTCATTTAGGGTGTTAAAAATTTGATTTTTTTCAAAAATTGACGTCTGGAGAACCGGCCCCGATTGTTACCCCCTCTTTAATATGTTTTATCATTTTTCAGCGAAAAAAATGATTCGAAAGAAAATAATGAAAAGCAAAAATTTTTCAGACAATTTTATGGGGTTTGCTCTTTTTTTGATTCTTGAAAAAAAATTTTCTACCCTGCCGGGATGAACCCGGCCCTTCAAAATGAAGTTTGGCTCCACTTACCGCTTGACCAAAGAATTGCAACAGCTTTGCATAAGAATTCAACTCCTGCGATACATTTTCGACGCCTGATTAGAGAAGAAAAATATCCGAGTTTTTTCAGAAAATTTTTATATTATATTTCTTTATTCTAATTTAGGCATCAAATTTTCGATCTTTCAACTACTTATGCCATATTCAACTCTTTCAGCATAGCATTGAAATACGATACTCATGCATTGTATTTTATCACTAATGTAGATTGCGATAAGATTTCAAATGGCATTTATTTAATGTCTCAAGCATGGGAACAGAATATGTATTCTTTTGGCATCATTGTAGACATGTACCGTATTGTTTTTCGTGCTATAATGTTTAATGTATGATTGTTTTAACATTAGAATAGATAGAAAACAATTTTCTGTCGTAAATTTTCTGTTATACAGAGTATTCCAATCAGATGTACCATTATAAAATTCAATATCTCGGCTTAAAAAAATGATTTTTGCATGGGATTTTTTAAATGCTTCATTTTATATGCCGTTTTATAAAAAAATATTTCGAAATTTTCGGGCAAGTCTGAATATCGAAACGAAAATTTACTATTTTTCCTGAAGGAATTTTTGAAAAATTCTTGCACCATTGAATTCAGCGCCCCAAAAACGGTAGTCTACCAAAAATCACGAAAAACATATTCTATGTATTTGTTGGAAAACCGGCGAGACTTCACAAGAAATTCGAATAAGTCGCGACATTAAAACGAAGTCTCTGAACTGCTAAACAAGTCTACACTTGTTCAAGTGAATTATCTTAAAGTTAGATTTGCATTGGTATTGATTATACTTTATTTACCTAAATAAAATTGTTTGAAATCGTGCTAAAAGTTGGAATCACAACAGTATTAAAAGTAAAAAACTTTATTTAGACAATGGGGTTTGAATCAGCTACGTTCTGGCTCATGCGCGATTTTATAAAGGTACTATCTGATAGGGACACATAAATTTTCCAAGATACAATTTTTTGTGAACAATTAGAAGTCTGTAGAAAAATTTATAAAGATCGATTAGAAAAAACTTTTGGTTTTATCGTATTCAGGCAAATTGTAGGTGAAAAAATGAATTTTTAGCAATCGAGTGAACTTTTACCACAATGTAACACGTCTATGGAATCTTTATTTTTAACTGCAAAAGAATTTGCTCATCCGATTTCTCTAGGAATAAACGAATCTTTATCTAGTTTAATAGATTCTCTAGAATTGTGCATCGATTATAGCAATTCTTCGATATCACATAGCAATTCTTTGCCACCGATAGCATGTATGACAGTTTATTTTTTTTAAAGTCCTTATTTTTGTAGCATATCAATATGGCTTATTAATATTGGGAATTATAGTTTTTATCTCTCTGATTGGTGTCTTAATATTTGGAATTATGAAGTCATTATATTTACGTTATTATGTCAGTAAAGAAGAAACCAGAAAAAATACAGAAGAAACAGTTAGAAATCATATTATGTAAACTTTGTTTAAATTAATCTTTATTGAAACGATTGTTTCAAATCAGAAAAACTCAAAAATGTCTTTATATCACGGCTATCGAAAGTGTGCAAAAAGTTTCGACACCCCAAAAAACTTGATAAAGCGCTTCCTTGCATTGCTAATAACACTTTTACAAAAGAATTATCGCGATTCATAACAAAACAAAATTTTTCGATTTTTTGAATTTTTTCTAAGTCCGGAAAAAACGCCTTTTTCTCCATATGCACTAAAATTTGCATAACCCTGCGAAAACTTTATGAATTTTGATAAAAAATTTTTACAATATTCTACAGGTTCAATTTGACACTTTTAAGAAAGAAATTTATCTATCGACCAAGTTTTTATATTTTTAAAATGAATTTGAAATTATGGCTGTGGCAGAAACTTAAAAAAGCTTCAATTCATTTTCGTGCAAACCATTTTTCGAGATCGACCACTCAACAGATTCCTCTCAATAATATCTTCAACTCTCAGGAGCTATTTTTCTTTTTCTGGTCGAAAAATACAATTTTTAAAGACAAAATCTCATTTTTGGGGGGCTTTTTTGAAACTTTTGGGTATAATTGATTATTTTTCTTCAACGCTCAAATTTTAGCTCTGGAAAGTTGTTTCTACAGGAATCAGAAACATTTTAAGACCAAGATCTCTAAAAATGGTTTACACGAAAAAGAGTTGAAGCTTTTTGAAGTTTGCCATTTTTAAATAATTTCACGTTTTATATAACAGGGCATAGAAAAATAAGTACGTATCCATTTGGCATAATTCTTTTTGCATATGAAAGAGGATTATCTGAGGAAAGTTTAAAAAAAATTTCAAGTAAAAATTGTTCAAAATGAAAAAGTTAGGCCAATTTTTCGAAAAAGGTCAAAAACAGTCTGGAATTGAATTTCCGCAGAAAATTCGATTTTCGTAGAATTGAGTTTTGAAAAGGGTATTAAAGTGTTTCTGAGGGTTTTTCGACCTGCTGAATCGATTCCCAGTGTTACTTTTCGGATTTGAGTGCAAGAAGTGGGCGTATTGTCACACAGGCAGGTATTTCTGATTATAGGGGCCTAGAGGGTCAGGGAAATTTCGAAATCGCCCAATTCCATCGGGAATCGATTCCTCGTTCGGAAAAACCTACAGGATAATGTAAAAAGACGTTTTCATTTCAAATTGGGAGAGATGGAGCGATTTTTCCCCATCGATACCCGTCCAGAACCCATCCCTTCTATGAATCAGGGGCAGGGAAGCGTTTTCAGGGTTCGAAAATGCGCGAAATCGATTCCTCTCATAGGAAAACCACCTAGAACAAGTTTTTGGCCGATTTTATAGCATTTTTGGGGGTGTCGGAACTTTTTGCACACTTTCGACAGTTGTGAAATTTGGACTTTAAATGAAAACATTTGTTTTCGAAAATTATGAAAAATTCAAAGCATTCTCAATAACGTAAATACTGCAAAATACGCCCCTCTAAATAACGCTCCCTCTAATTAATGCCCCTTTTCCAGGGGGTTGAAAATCAACCACCCCCAGGTATATCTAAAACCGTTAAAAATGCACAAAAAATCTACAACTTGAGTGAATAGTGTTTTTTTACCATGCTTTTTTTCTCTTTTACCTGGTTTACAGTATTTACGGTAGTTTTTTTTAAAAATTTTTTGAACTTCTTGATTTAGAGATCAAACAGTTATACAAAGTGGTGATCCTCCCAAAATTTCGAATAAAGTTCAATCAATAGCTGCTAATAGTTTTTCCGAAAGCAGACCAACTTTTTGTCCAAAAATGGGAATAACTATCAGTTCGGAGGAAAATATCGCTTTGGTAGAATTTTTAGCGACATTGGAAATGAAAAACGTAAACTACCTTTCTTTCCCCGGTTTCAACAATACCTTTGAATTCAAAATAGAAGAGTTAATCGAAAGAGGAATGATAGAAAGTATGTTTTCAAATTCAGCATATATGGTGGAGGAATTAAAATTTTTAAGAATTTTGATCATAATCTAGGTGCGTAAGGGTTTAGGTAAGAGCATCGAAATCGTTGTAACGCTCTACATGTAACTACTAAAATCAGACCAAGGATTACAATATCGGTCGAAAGAGCCCAACATCGAATAAGGGCGTTCAACACCGGAAAATGTGCCAAAATCGGACAAAGGCCCTCAACATCGGAATGATACTCCCAAAATCGGACATAGGAGCCCTAAATCGGGCAAAAGAGCTCAACATAGGAAAAAAGCGCCCAACATCAGATGAAGGCGCACAAAATCGACCGAAAGCGCCCAACATCTTCCGACTACGCGCAACATTGTCCAAAGGTGCAAAGTCGGAAAAATGCGCCAAAAATCTGCCGAAGACGCCCAACATTGGCCGAAGGCACTCAACATCGGCGAAAGGCACCCAGCATCGTTCGAAGGCGTCCAACATCGACCGGATGCCGAAAATCGGCTGAAGGTGCCCAAAATGGTTGAAGGTGTTCAATTGATAACTGTTTGCGGGTTCGCTTGACGAACCGCGAGTCTTTTTATTCCTGTTTTTTCTTCGGCCCTTGCAGAGCCCCACCGGGAGGAAGTGAGCAGAGTGTTAATTTGCTAGAATATTCTAGAATCAACTGAGTGGATTCTAGCGAAATCGAGGGGATTCTCAATTTTTTAAATTTGAAAAAAACGCGTTTTTTTCAGTATTATAGAACGGCATAAAGAAATTTTTTATGCAAATTTCAAAATCCGCCGACTTCAGGTTTTCGTTGTAATAAATTTTCAAAATCATCATGTTTTTTGACGTTTTTTCAAACCTTTTTTCTCGAAAGAAAAAGTTGTTTTCGATGAAATTTTTTTCAGTAGTAGAGAACCGATGTTGCCCTATAACATGTACTTATCAGTTTTTCCAGGCGATGCGTAGTTTTCGAGATATCGATTTTACTTTCCAGGGTACTAAAAATGGCTATTTTAAGAGTTTTTGGACATTTCTGGCCATCCAGATCAATTTTT